>SMDT01000793.1:0-136149 GCA_005392925.1 Aquilaria sinensis | reverse complement strand
AGGCGTCTTCGGCGCAGATATCACAGCCACAGGACCCGAAAACCGATGAACCGAAGTTTCTCACTTCGGCTTTTCGGAGGGGGGCCTGTGATAGCCAAAGGCTATTGCCTCCTCGGTAGTAACTCCCTGCCAGAATATTGGCCGAGGAGTCTGACGTCACCCAAGAGAGGATCTTTTCACTGACCTCGGAAGGTGCGAAGTCAAACACTATGAGCTCGAGACTTTGGTTAGCTCGTCAGGAATTCCGAGGACAACACCGTCTCCATCAGGGGCTCGACCGTCTTCGGGTAAGGGGAATCTGCCAAACTGACTGCCCCGAAGAGGATCTTCCCCGAACAAGAAGCACCTGAACAAGGGAATCCCCGAACTATGGGTGTGAGTCCCGAAGAAGGTGTCCATCAAGGGAACTCCCAGAACTATGGGATAGATCCCGAAGGAGGTGCTCGCACCGAAGGACGGATAGAATCCGAAGAGGGTGCACGCACCGAAGGGCGACCTCGCCCAGGGGACCTCGGGAGTACGGTATGAGCATTTAAGGAGCCTCTGACATGTCACCCACAAGCCCTACACGTCACATCAGAACGGCGAACTGACACGCCGCAGCCGCCCCAGTCCTGACACAACCTGTCCGGGTCCAGGGCTAAAAGAGGCTGCAAACGGCTGCCTGTCCCCTAGGTCCAAAAGCACAGATTCAAATCACTGGATTTCTGTGGCCCGAACAAGTGTCCTGATCTGAACGGACCATCTACTCCCGTAAATACTGGGAAAAGGGACTGGGCATAGGATGGGTATTTTCCTCCCTCTGAGAAAACACGAAACAGGCAAGACACTTGATTCCTTATTGTTCTTCCTCCACCTTCACTCAGAAAAACTGACTTGGGCGTCGGAGGGTTCTCCCCGGAAAAGCAAACCGGGGATCTCCTAACCTCTTCTTTGAGCTTTCCAGGCGTACTCAGCTGGGAAACCAGAGCTCCTGGCGCTCGCCTCCTCAGGAAGTCTGTCCACCTGTCAACATGACAGCAAACGAAGATGCCGTGGGGCATCATTTGGCGCCGTCTGTGGGAAACCACTCCCAGGTAGCTGTTGTCGAAACTCAGCGTTCGATGGACAAAGGACTCCCCAAGTCCCCGTCCGCGCCCTGAGACCCAAGCAGCTACCGAACAAAGTCCCCCAGAGACTTCCTTGCCTGAAGTGGAACGCCCTCTTGTCATCACCATGGGTTTTTTCAGAGACTTTCAGAGGTCTGTTGTGGCTGAAATGACACAACAAATAGACCGAAGATGGCCGCAACCGGCCCAGGCGCAAAAACCCACTTCGCCAGCACGACCTCGGGAGAAAAGCCCAAGGGCAACCCATCATAGCTCGGGAAGTGGGGAACCACGAGAAGAATCCTCGACAGATAACTTGCCCCTCGGAGCACGGCTGGCGGAAAGAGCAAGGTCTGAACGACCTGAAGTCCCGTCCAGAAGAAGTTTATCACCAGAGGCAAGGTCCCCCGCACCTCGGTATCGAAGTCGCTCTCCGAAGAGACGGCAACAGTCCTTTTACCCAAGAAGCTCCAAGAACCAGGAAGAGGAGCCCAGTGCTACGCTCCTCCTGGAGAAAGTCTTGGCAAGACTGGAGAGAGTGGAACAGCAGGTGGCACGCAAGCCTGTTTGGGCCAGGCTAACTGAAACCGTCTCTGGAGATGAAACTCCGTTCGCCTGAACAGTAGTCGAGGCGGCCATGCCAAGTGACTTCAGGCTACCTCGGCTAGAGACCTATGAGGGCCGGACTGATCCCCAGGCCCACCTAAGAAAGTACAAACGCAGCATGGTGCTACACGGGGCTGATGATGCTACACTCTGCAAGTGCTTTGAAGTCACCCTCGCAGGACCAGCAACTGCCTGGTACAATTCCCTGCCTCCCGGAAACATCAGGGGGTTCCAGGAGCTGTCCACAGCGTTCACCCAACAGTTCATTGGGAGCAAGCCGACGGCGAAGATGCCCGTCCAGATGTTTGACATAGCACAAAGAAACGGGGAGACCATCCGTGACTATGTCGAGAGGTTCAACAGAGAGGCCCTCAATGTTCCGGACTTTCGTCCCGAAATCCGAATCCTCGCCATGACGAGGGGCCTTCGGAGGGATTCACACTTGTTTTATGAATTCTCCAAAGATCCCCCAGACACACTGGGAGAATTCTATCGAAGGGCTGAACAACATATGACAGCCGAAGAGTTGAGAATGACTGGACCGAAGGCTGACCATATCCACGCTCGTGGCGAAGGGTCCAGCCAGCAAGCCCGGTGCCCAACGGAACAGTTAGGCCAACCTCGGAGAATGCGAGTAGGAGGAAGGAAGCCCCAAAACTTTACACCTCTGAGCACCACGAGGGCTAACGTCCTCATGGCGTTGGAAAAACAGGGGGCTCAAATCCAACGGCCGAGGGGCATGACTGCTGACAACAGAAGGAACATGAAGAAGTTCTGTCAGTTCCACCGTGATCACGGTCATGACACCGAAGACTGCTTTCAGTTGAAAAAGTACATTGAATCACTGATAAAGCAGGGCCAGCTTCGGCGTTATTTGAGAATGCCTTCCCCGAAGGGGAAAAAAGAGGAAGAAGGAAAGCCTGATGACGAGGATTACGATTCAGACAGGCGAAGGAACCGAAGTGCAAGAAGGCGTCCTCCACCTTCGGCAGGAGTAATACAGACGATCACAACCGGGCTTCCATCCTCGGAAAGGAAAAGAAGGGCCAGAGAGATAGCGATGATGGAATATCATAGCCCAACAAAAAAGTTGGCCCGCCAGGATGGCTCCACCATCGTATTCCCCCATGACGATCCATTGCTGATAATGGCAAGGATAGGAAATTGGGACGTCAAGAGGGTACTGCTGGACGATGGGTCAAACGCAGACGTCTTGTTCTCACATTTGCTGCCAAGCTTGGGCCTATCCAAGAGTGACCTCAAGACTGTTACTTCACCCACGTTCGGCGTAGGACCATCTGAGCTACCTGTCCTCGGGTGGATCGACCTCCCCTTGATGATGAAAGGAACTTCGGAGAAAGGAACTGCTGAGTTGTTCGCCTCTACCATGGCAAGGTTCATAGTCATGGACGTTCCTTCGTCATACAACGCCATCCTCGGCAGACAGACACAGGGAAATTTGCACATTCGCCCTGATGTAAAGTACCTGACCGTCACCTTCGCCACCAAAGAAGGAGACGCAAAGATCTTCATTGATCAAGGCGAGGTGAGAAAGGTGTTCGTCAGAACACGAAAGGCTCCAGCAAGCAACTTAGCACATGCTGTAGAAGCAAAAGAGCTGGAAAGGGGCGAGGCAGAAGATCCCACAAAAGCGGAAACAGAAAAAGTAGAGCTTGTCCCAGGCCGTAGTACCCGAATAGGGAAAAGCATGGCCGAAGGAGACAAGGAAAAACTTGTATCTTTTCTGCTTACAAATAAAGATCTGTTCGCCTACTCGCCGAAGGACATGCCAGGGGTAAACCCTCGCGTAATCCAGCATAGCCTCAAAGCGAGTCCGGAAGTAAAACCTGTCCGGCAAAAGAAACGGAGCATTTCAGCTCACAAAAGTGACTTCGTCAAGACCGAAGTCCAGCGTCTGATAGACGCTAGCGTTATCCGGGAGGTAAACTACCCCGAATGGCTAAGCAACGTGGTAGTTGCCACAAAGGAAGGAAGTAGTAAGCTCCGGATGTGCATCGACTTCAGAAATTTGAACGATGCTTGCCCGAAAGATTCATATCCTCCTCCGCCAATAGACCAACTGGTAGACTCAACTGCCGAGTACGGGCTCCTAAGTTTCTTGGACGCTTTCAGTGGTTACCATCAGATAAGGATGGACCCCGAAGATGAAGAGAAGACTGCCTTCATCACCCGAGGGAGGAACATATTGCTATATTAGGATGCCCTTCGGGCTCAAGAATGCAGGGAGCCACCTACCAGAGGCTGATGAACAAGGTCTTCAAAGACCAAATGGGGAGGAACATGGAGGTGTATGTTAATGATATGATAGTCAAGAGCAAACTGCCTGGCTACCACGTTGCAGATTTAGAGGAAACCTTCCAAAAACTCAGAACCTTCGGGATCCTTCCAAAACCTCAGAAGGTTCGGGATCCGCCTTAATCCTGAGAAGTGCATCTTCGGGGTGACCTCGGGAAAGTTCCTTGGGTACATGGTGATAGCCAAAGGCTATCGCCTCTATCTGGCCGAACTCCCTGCCACAGTCATGGCCAGAAGAAGCTGGCGCTACCCGAGAAAAGGTGTGATCAGGCACCTCGGGAGATAGCCGAGGAGCTCCGAGCCCGGCACGCCAGGACACTACTGCCCCCCCCAGGGTCGTGAACTGATCGCCTTCGGAAAAGTAGCACCTAACATAGCGTGCCGAACATGATATCCCCGAAGGCGGAACTCCCTGAAGCTGGGAAACCCCGAACTCAGGGCTTGTTTCCCGAAGAGGCTCTGTCCGTACCAAAGGACGACCTCACCCAGGGACCTCGGGAGTACGGCAGGGGTATTTATGGAAGCATTTAAGGAAGCCTCTGACACATCCATTCACAGACGCCACAATCCGCCTCAAAAGGCGCTCTACCACGCTGACGCCATCAAAATCACATCATGGCCCGTCTCAACACATGGCTCAAGGCAACCTGCTACCAACTATCTGTCCCTTACGCCCAGAAATTCAGGAACATCCGACCGAACACGTGTCGCGATCTGAACGGGCTAGGCACTCCTATAAATACCAGGAATTAATACTTGACACGAAGTTGGTGGGTTGGTTGGCTGGCGAAATACGGCTCCCATTACCAGGAAAAACTCCTCAGCCCTTTGTGCTATTTTCTCCGCCTTTCTCTCAGCCACCACTGACTTGGGCGTCGGAGGCTCCCCCCCGGAAAAACACTCCGGGGCCCTCCTAACCGTTTTGTTTCTGAGCTTTCAGGCACTCTCCTTTGGGCTGTCCAGTCCACCAGGCGTTCTTCCTCCTAGAAGTCCCTCCACCAGTCGCTATGACTATTAACGATGAGGCCCCTGGCCATCATTTGGCGCCGTCTGTGGGAAACCGCTTTGAGATCGCCGTCATTGAGACTCGGCGTTTTAAGGACAAGGGACTCCCGAGGTCCCCGTCCGCGCCTGAGATACAACCGGTTGCTGAGCAAACACCCCCAGAGACTTCTGCGCCCAAGGAAGACCGCCCTCTGGTAGTCACTATGAGTTTCTTGAGGGACTTTCAGCGTTCGGCCGTGTCTGAAATGACACAGCAGATCGGCCGAAGGTGGCCACAGCAAGCACAGGCCCAGAGACCCCCCTCAGTAACACGCCCTCGGGAGAGGAGCCCCAAGCCCACACATCGCAGTTCGGGGAATGGAGACCCTCGCGAAGAATCATCCGCAGAAATTATGGCCCTCGGGAAATGTTCCGTGGGACAAACAAGGTCCAAGCAGCCGAGAGTCTCACAGCGAAGCAGTTCGTCAACTGAGGCGAGGTCCTTGTCCCCTCAGCGCTGAACTCGCCCCTCGAAGAAGCGCCGACGATCCCCATTCCCTGAAAAAGGCCCTAGCGCCACAGTGCTCATGGAGAAGAGATTAGCACGGCTGGACAGAATGGAAAAACAAGTGGCCAAAAGATCCGTTTGGGCCAGACCCTCGGGAACATCCTACGAAGATGACCCCCCTTTCACTCAGGCCGTCGTTGAGGCAGCCATGCCAGGCGAGTTCAGAGTACCTCGGTTGGAAATTTATGATGGCCATACTGATCCGCAGGCCCACCTGACGAAGTACAGACGGAGAATGATAATACACGGTGCTGATGACGCTACCATGTGCAAGTGCTTCGAAGTCACCCTCACAGGGCCAGCCACGGCGTGGTACAATTCCTTGCCTCCAGGGACCATTACTGAGTTCCGGGAGTTGTCCACAGCCTTCACCCAGCAGTTCATTGGGAACAGACCTACTGCGAAGATGCCTGTACAGATATTCGACATAGAGCAGAGGAACGGAGAAACCATCCGAGACTATGTCGAAAGATTCAACAGAGAAACTCTGAGCGTCCCAGACTTCCGACCCGAAATCCGCATTCTTGCTATAACACGGGGCCTTCGGCGAGACTCACAGCTGTCCTATGAGTTCTCAAAGGACCGCCCGGAGACCCTCGGAGAATTTTACCTTAGGGCAGAGCAACACATGACAGCCGAGGAACAGAGGATGGCCCGGCCGAAATCTGATCATCACTACGCCGAAGGGTCCAGTCAACAAGCTCGGCATCCTACCGAACAGGCAGGAGGACCTCGGAGGATGCGAGGAAGGAAACCCCAAAGTTTCACACCATTGAGCACTACACGGACCAACATTCTCATGGCGCTGGAAAGGCAGGGGAAGCTAACTCGGCGGCCAAGGGCCATGGCCGCAGATAACAAAAAGAATGCCAAGAAGTTTTGCCAGTTTCATCGCGACCACGGCCATGACGCCGAAGATTGCTTCCAGCTGGAGAAGTACATAGAGTCGCTGATAAAACAGGGCCAACTTCGGAAATGCCTGAGGATGCACCCCCCGAAAGACGGAAAAATGGAGGAAGAAAGCGCTGAAGATGAGGACTATGACTCCGACAGGCGGAGAAACCGAAGTCCAAAAAGGCGCCCCTCACCTCCAGCAGGGGTGATCCAAACCATCACCACGGGGCTCCCATCCTCGAAAAGAAAGCGGAAAGCCAGAGAAATTGCAGTCATGGACAATCAAAAGTCCATCAAAGAAACTGGCTCGCAAAGATAGCTCCACCGACGCTTTCCCCCCACAACAATCCACTGCTGATCACGAAAAAGGTAGGGAACTGAGGCATCAAAAGAGTGTTGCTTGATGATGGCTTAAAAGCTGACGTCCTATTCTCGCACCTGCTGACTTGGGCATCTCCAGCAGCGAACTAAAGCCTCACCTCGGGGGTTGATTTATCCGAACTCCCAGACCTCGGATAGATCGATCTCCCGTTGACGATGAAAGGGACTTCGGTAAGCGGAGCAGCTGAACTGTACACCTCCACAATGGCAAGATTCAACGTCATGGACGTCCCGTCCCCATACAACGCCATCCTTGGAAGACTGACAATGGGGAACCTGCATATTCGCCCGGATGTGAAGTACTTGACCGTCACATTCGCCACCAAGGATGGAGATGCAGAGGTCTTCATAGACCAAGTCGAGGTAAGAAAGGTGTTTGTGAAAGCACGAAAAGCTCCGGCAAGCAACCTCGCGCAAACAATGGAGGCAAAGGCGCCAGAAAAAGGCAAAGAAGAAAATCTCGCCAAAGCAGAAACGGAAGCAGTAGATCTTGTCCGAGGACAATCTACCCGAATAGGGGAGAGCTTGGCCGAAGGTGACAAGGAAAAACTTGTATCCTTTCTGCCGAAAAATAAAGATCTGTTTGCCTACTCGCTGAAAGATATGCCAGGGGTAAACCCTGGCATAACACAGCATAGCCTCAAAGTAAGCCCGGAAGCAAAACCTGTCCGGCAAAAGAAACGGAGCATCTCAGCCCACAAAAGCAACTTTGTCGAAACCGAAGTCCAGCGTCTCCTAGATGCTGAAGTTATCAGGGAGGTCAAGTACCCCGAATGGTTGAGGAACGTGCTCATTGCCACAAAAGAAGGTAGCAGCAAACTCCAGATGTGCATCAATTTCAGAAACTTGAACGATGCTTGCCCAAAAGACTCATACCCTCTGCCGCCAATAGATCAACTGGTAGATTCAACTGCTGAGTGCGGGCTCCTAAGTTTCCTAGACGCCCTCAATGGCTACCATCAGATAAGGATGAACCCCAAAGATGAAGAGAAGACTGCCTTCATCACCAAGGGAGGAACATATTACTATATCAGGATGCCCTTCCGGCTCAAAAACGCAGGAGCCAGCTACCAGAAGTTGATGAACAAGGTCTTCAAAGACCAAATGGGGACAATCAAGAGCAAGCTGCCCGGCTACCACGTTGCAGACTTAGAGGAAACCTTCCAAAAGCTCAGAGCCTTCGGGATCCGCCTTAATCCTGAGAAGTGCATTTTCGGGGTGATCTCGGGAAAATTCCTTGGGTGCATGGTATCCGAAAGAGGCATCGATGCTAACCCCGAGAAGATTGAGGCTCTGCTTGAGATTCCGAACTCCTGCCACAGTCAAAGATGTGCAGAGACTCACCGGAAGAATAACCTCTCTGAGCAGGTTTATTTCCAGGTACGGAGATAGGTGTCGACCCTTCTTCAAAATCCTCACAAAGGCAGCAAAAATGGAAGGCGACCTCGGAAGGAATGATCATCCTTGGGATGAAGATTGCCAAAAGGCCTGGGAAGAACTCAAAGTCTACCTGGCCAGCCTGCCGACTCTGTGACAACCTCGGGAGGGAGAGCCCCTCGTACTCTACCTCGCCGTTACAGAAAAGGCTGTGAGCTCGGTCCTCGTGAAAGAAGAAGGGCCAAAGCAATGGCCGGTCTACTATGTCAGCAAGTCCCTGCATGGCGCCGAAGTCAGGTACCCTTTGCTTCAAAAAGCTACATATGCCTTGGTGCTTGCAGGGAGAAGGCTGCGACCATACTTTCAGGCTCACCCCATCATCGTCCGAAGTAGTCTGCCGCTACGGGATGTCATGAAGAGGGATGATCATTCGGGAAGGCTCTCCAAGTGGTGCATAGAGCTGGGCGAACACGAAATCACGTATGAGCCTCGGAAGGCCGTAAAAGCTCAAGCACTGGCATATTTTATCGCCGAAATACCCATCACTGAGGAGAGCCATTCAGATCCAAAAGAGGGTGAGCCAGAATGGACCTTGCACGTAGATGGAGCCTCAGGATCCGAACACCAGGGAGCTGGAGTAATTATCAGAGGCCCCGAAGGCCTAGAAGTAATGAAGGCCATCAAGTTCAGTTTCAACGCCACCAACAACATGGCCGAGTATGAGGCCCTGATAGCAGGATTACGCCTGGCCAGAAAAATTGGCGTGAGAAACTTGAAAGCCCATAGTGATTCCCAGCTGGTGGTCCGGCAAGTGGCAGGGTACTATGGCGCGAAAGACCCGACCTTGGCAAAATACCACGAGCTGGTAGCAAAGCTCATCCAAGAGTTTGACGCCGTGCGGATCGAAAATGTACCCCGGCGGAATAACACTGAGGCCGATTGCTTGGCGAAGTCGAAAACATACACCGAGGTGCTAGACCATCCGAGCATCTCAGTGCTGAGCATAGTGACCTCGGGAACAGGGTGGAAAGACCCAATAAAAAGATACCTCGCAGAGAATTTGCTCCCCGAAGACCCCGGCGATGCTGCAGGACTGCGAAGACGCTCCGGAAGATTCTTCCTGATTGGCGAAGAGTTATACCGACAGGGATATGCGAATCCGCTGCAAAAATGTGTGGATGAAGAGGATACTGAAATGGTCCTTGAGGAAGTTCACGAAGGCATGTGTGGTTCACACATTGGAACTGATGCCCTTGCAGCAGTGATACTCCGCCAAGGATACTTCTGGCCTACCCTGAGAAAGGACGCAAGACAGTTCGTCCGAAAATGCGGTAGTTGCCAGAGACATGCAAAAATCCAGAGGGCACCCTCGGAAATAGTAACCTCGGCAGACTATCCTTGGCCCTTTGAAGTCTGGGGCATAGACCCTATTGGGCCACTCCCCGCAGCACCCAGAGGCGTGAAATTCTGCGTGGTAGCAGTGGACTATTTCTCAAAATGGGTAGAGGCAGAACCACTAGCAACTATCTCGGCAAAAGAAGTGCAAAACTTCGTATGGAAGAACATCGTATGCAGGTTTGGCATACCTGGGGTACTAGTGGCTGATAATGGATCCCAGTTCATAGACAAAGGATTCCAAGAATTCACCAGCGACCTCGGAATGAAGATGCACTTCGCCCAGTAGCTCACCCCCAAAGCAACGGGCAGGTGGAAGTATCGAATAGGACCATAAAAGATGGCCTGAAATAGAGACTGGGGGAAGCCAAGGGGAATTGGCCAGGAGAACTCCAAAGTATATTATGGAGCTACCAAACGACGCCCCGAAGAGCCACAGGGGAAACTCCTTTCCCACTCATCTCCGAAACGGAGGCCATTATCCCAATAGAGATAGTTCGACCTTCGGTACGGGTGCAAGTATTTGATGAAGGTGGTAACGACCTCGGCCTAAGAACCAATCTCGATCTGGTGGCCGAACACAGAGAAATAGTCGAGCTGAGAAGAAAAGCTTACCAGCGAAGAGTGGCCGTGGCTATAAACTTACGGGCCAGGCCAAAGGAAATCAAGAAGGGAGACCTTGTTCCCCGAAAGGCCGACTTCGCACGCCGAAGGCCATCCCATGGCGTACTTCGCGCAAGCTTGAAAGGACCCTATCTGGCCCTGGCCAAAACAACGAAAAGGCGTGTAGAAGCTTGGCGACGTCGAAGGCATAGAATTGAAGAACAATTGGCACTCGGGCGCCTTGAAAAAATTCTACGCTTAACGTTGAGCGGAGGAGGTATGTTGAACAAAAAATGTTCTAAATATATAGTAGTATCTTGAGAAAATTTCTTAAGTGCAGAAATGAACAACATTCCGTGAAAGATGCTCGCCATGATAAAGCATAGATATGGCTTCCCAAAGTCCCTTGAGCCGCCACGCTCGGGAAAGATGGAAAACAAAAATCTCGCAGAAGTACTCGCCGTAGCCAGCGCTGAGATAATTTCCCGAGCTCCCTTGAGCGAACGTTGTCGGGAAAATGGGAAGTGAAAAATCTCGCGGAAGGTTTTCCGAAGTCCCTTGAGCAAACATGCTCGGGACAACTGGAAAAACAAAAATTTTTGACTGAAGGTTTGCCGAAGTCCCTTGAGCAATCATGTTCGGGAAAAATCGGAAATGCAAAAGCCTGCACAAAGACTTAGTCAAAATTTTCTCAGACTTTCCAGAATGTCTCTCGAGTAAAACGTACTCAGGACAAAGGAAGGTAAAAAAGTTTCTTTGATCGCAGGTTTTCCGAAGTCTCTTGAGCGAACGTGTTCGGGACAATGGAAATAAAGAAACTTGAAGAAACACTTAGCCAAAAAATCTCCGTTAAGAGCAAAGCTGCCTTACAATAAAGAAGTACCCGAAGAAGGAGTACAAAAAAGAAGGGAAGGAAAAGGGGCCCTAAAGAAGCCTAAGGGTTCGCGGCGTCCTGAGAGCCACTCGTTTGTCCACCCTTTTCCGCCACCTTCCGCGCTGGAATTGGAGGAAGCTTCAGATGTTCGATCTTGGACCATTGCCACCGAGGTCCCCCAGGAATGTTTAGACCCTCTAGAAAAGAGAGGTCCAGACCTGGGAACCTCTGGAGAACCTGGTGCCGAACGAGGCAGAAGCCGTCCTGAAACGCGACCTTGTTCATTTGATCAGCCTTGTTCTTCTTAAGCTCAAGGTCGTCAAGCTCGTCCTTCAGATCCCCGACCTCCTCTTCCGGCACCCTTATCCGCTCCTCCCCCTTCGGCTCCTTCTTCAAAGACTGAACCTCGGCTTGAAGGGTTTTCTTCTCAGACAAGAGCGTGACTATGATATTCTCCTTTTTTCCCTTGTCTTGAAGAAGGTCTTGGTTTGCAGCGCGCAGCCCCGCCACCTGATTGCGGAGATCGGCAATCTTTAGGGAAGAGTCTGCCATCAAGAATTCCTTCTCCTTTCGGAACCCCTCCCGAAGGGTGGCAGCTTCCTCCTTCGCAGCATCTGCCAGCTGCTGGTTCTTGGTGGTCAATTCCGAGCACGTCGCTTTCACCTTTTCTAGGGCCTCTAAGGCCGAAGCTCGGAATGCCGTCTGCCTGGCTACCCGAACTCGGAGAAAGCCGGTGTACCCCAGCAGCTGCAAAGGAGATAAAACGCAAGGTCAGTAAGAGCCAAACACTTAGGAAAAAATTGAAAGGCAAGAGTTGTGAAGGATATACCTGAGCAGCATGCTCGGTGATCTTTGCGGCAAGAGTGTTATCCCCCGGGTGGGCCGCCGCTATAGCCTGAAGGAGGCCTCGGTGAGCACCCCCTTCTAAATCTGCTTCGCCATTTCAGGACAGTCCTCGGAGTACAGGTTCATGTCCTCCGTGAATGTCCAGAAAGGCTCCTTTGGTATTTTCCCTTGCGGGACTTTGGCGTCGCGACGGGCCCTCGCCTCCGCGTGTTCGGCCCTCCAGTTCGGGGTAAGTAGCTCCCCTGCAGGGCGGAAAAGAGAAACAGGTCAGAGACAAAGGCAAATTCCAGAAAAAACAAAGGAAGCACACTTTGTCTGGAAACAAACCTGGCGGGACCTCGGCAACATCGTCCTCGGAGTCCTCGGCCTCCTCGACCGAAATGCCCTTACCCTTCTACTTGCGCCGCTCCTCGGCAGAAGGTACTTCTACCACTACATCAAGGAGGGCCTGCGACGCAGTAAGGACTTTGAGGAGGGACGTCGGTTGGAGGGACCTCGGAAGCAGCAGCCTCAGACGCCGGAACCTCGGCTGTCCCAGGCTCCTCGGCAGTCTCCTCGGGTATTTCTTCTAGAGGAACCTGAGTAGCTCTCTTTGCCCGTTTCCTCGAAGGACCCGCGCCAGTAGACTTCCGCCTTCGGGAAGCCGCCTTCTTCGTTTGATCGTCCTTCTCCACTTGGCCGGAGAAGAGGGACTTGTAATAGGCGGCAGTGTCGTCGCCCATCTCTGAAAAAGGAGAGAAACATCAGCGTAAGTCCGAGGAAAAAACAGCAAAGGAGTAGAAAATAACTCACTTTCGGCAAGCGTTTCGAAAGAAATCTCCTCCTTAAGAAGCTTGACCAACCAGGAATCTTTCCCGGCAATGGCAGGAGCTGGCATCCCGAGGTCAGTCTTGTGCTCCTTTACCACCTTTAGTTCCCGAAGGACCTCTTCGGTCATCAACTTCCAGTTGATAGGAAAAGGGTAAAGGGCGCGCGGAGAGACCTCGAGATCCCAGCCAGAAACAGCCCGAATGCGGGTGTCGAAATCCGCGAACACGGGAGCCAACTCTGGGGTCAGCAGCATCCTCGGATCACCAACGTCCGCATCCAGTGTTCCCTGAGCCCATTTGATCGGAACGTCCGACCAGGCTTCAGCCATCTTCATGAAGAAGAACTTCTGTTGCCACCCCCGCCAGCTATCCTTAGTGGCGAAGGTGAACATGAATTTCTTGCTCCCGGATCCCCGAGGCAGCATGAAATAGAAGCCACCCTTCGGGACCACAGAGAGCTTGTAGTACTGCATAAAAATCCTGAAATGGGGTTCTATCCCGAAGACGCCACACATGCAGAGGTAGGCGTTGAAATAGCAGAACGAGTTCGGGGGAAGCTGGTTCACCGCAATGCCATGAAATTGGCAGAACTCGCACACCATCTTCGGGGGAGGATACCGAAGACCGGCCTTCAGCTGGGCTCGGAAAACGGTAACCTCCTTACTATGGTTCGAAAATGCGTAGTGGCTAGAACGAGGCAGCCTGGTAACGGCGTAAGAAGGAAGAAAGAATTTTTTCTTCCACCTCTCTAACTTCTCAGGGGTGGTGCAACAAGGATGGGCTAAAAGAGGCTGCCAGCTCTCAGGAATGGGCATTTTCGACATAAAAATGAGTTTGAAAACGGAAGAAAACAGTTTCCAGAGAAAAACTCAGAAGAACACAGGGATCAAAACGCGCTGAAAAACAAAAACCCACCGAAAGATTTGCCAAAATCTGAGGACGCCGTCGTGAAAGTTGGCTGGAAAAAAGGCTCTGATTAAGGAAGCTCCGCCACAGAAAGCAAGAAAAATGCAAGAACAGAGGCAAAGCAGAGAAAAGAGCAAAAAACAGAGGCAAAGCAGAGAAAAGAGCAAAAACGTAAGGAACTTATGATGAAATGGGCTATTTATAAGCCAGAGGTGGGTAACCGAAACGCCGTCATAAGTACCCTTTAGAGGCGAACCGACGCCGTAATTACTCTCTGCACTTGAAAAGGCGCGCCCTCTGTAACCAACGCGACTCTCCTCCAATGGCAAAGCGCCACGTGTCAACTGCCGCGAAAAAATAGGGGACAGGTCCTCCAAACGTCCCTTGAAAGCTGGGACACGTCTTCTGACATCCCTGGAAAACTGGGACGCGCTGCTCAGACTGACACATTTGACCGAACAGACCTGCAGAAACAAAACGTAGACTCCGCCTCGAGGACGCCAAAAAGGCCAAGACCGTAGAGCCCGTGATCTTCGGGCAAAAGGCACGTCCTCGGAACAGGTTATGCTTCCAAAAAGACTCCCACAGATGACCTCGGAAAGAGATGCAAAACCAAAGTCTTCCTTCGGCTTTCCAAAGGGGGGCATGTGATACCCAAAGGCTATCGCCTCTATCTGGCCGAACTCCCTGCCACAGTCATGGCCAGAAGAAGCTGGCGCTACCCGAGAAAAGGTGTGATCAGGCACCTCGGGAGATAGCCGAAGAGCTCCGAGCCCGGCACGCCAGGACACTACTCGCCCCCCCCCAGGGTCGTGAACTGATCGCCTTCGGAAAATTGTCACCTGACATAGCAAGCCGAACACGATATCCCCGAAGGCGGAACTACCTGAAGCTGGGAAACCCCAAACTCAGGGCTTGTTTCCCGAAGAGGCTCTGTCCGTACCAAAGGACGACCTCACCCAGGGACCTCGGGAGTACGGCAGGGGTATTTATGGAAGCATTTAAGGAAGCCTCTGACACATCCATTCACAGATGCCACAAGCCGCCTCAAAAGGCGCTCTACCACGCTAACGCCATCAAAATCACATCATGGCCCGTCTCAGCACATGGCTGAAGGCAACCTGCTACCAACTATCTGTCCCCTACGCCCGGAAATTCAGGAACATCCGATCGAACATGTGTCGCGATCTGAATGGGCTAAGCACTCCTATAAATACCAGGACTTAATACCAGACAGGAGGTTGGTTGGCTGGCGAAATACGGCTCCCATTACCAGGCAAAACTCCTCAGCCCTTTGTGCTATTTTCTTCGCCTTTCTCTCAGCCACCACTGACTTGGGCGTCGGAGGCTCCCCCCCCCGGAAAAACACTTCGGGGGCCTCCTAACCATTTTGTTTCTGAGCTTTCAGGCACTCTCCTTTGGGCTGTCCAGTCCACCAGGCGTTCTTCCTCCCAGAAGTCCCTCCACCAGTCGCTATAACCATTAACGATGAGGCCCCTGGCCATCACATGGTATCCGAAAGAGGCATCGATGCTAACCCCGAGAAGATTAAGGCTCTGCTTGAATTCCGAACTCCTGCCACAATCAAAGACGTGCAGAGACTGACCGGAAGAATAACCTCTCTGAGCAGGTTTATTTCCAGGTACGGAGATAGGTGTCGACCCTTCTTCAAAGTCCTCACAAAGGCAGCAAAGATGGAAGGCGACCTCGGAAGGAATGGTCATCCTTGGGATGAAGATTGCCAAAAAGCCTGGGAAGAACTCAAAGTCTACTTGGCCAGCCTGCCGACTCTGCGGCAACCTCGGGAGGGAGAGCCCCTCGTATTGTACCTCGCCGTCACGAAAAAAGCTGTGAGCTCGGTCCTCGTGAAAGAAGAAGGGCCAAAGCAATGGCCGGTCTACTATGTCAGCAAGTCCCTGCATGGCGCCGAAGTCAGGTACCCTTTGCTTCAAAAAGCTATATATGCCTTGGTACTTGCAGGAAGGAGGCTACGGCCATACTTTCAGGCTCACCCCATTATCGTCCGAAGTACCCTGCCTCTACGGGATGTTATGAGGAAAGTTGATCATTCGGGAAGGCTTTCCAAGTGGTGTATAGAGCTTGGCGAACACGACATCACGTATGAACCCCGGAAAGCTATAAAAGCTCAAGCTTTGGCAGACTTCATCGCCGAAGTACCAAACACCGAGGAGGGACATTCATTTTCGGGCGAAGACGAGCCAGAATGGACGTTATACGTTGACGGGGCCTCAGGATCCGAACACCAGGGAGCTGGAGTGATTATCAGAGGCCCCGAAGGCCTAGAAGTAATGAAGGCCATCAAGTTCAGTTTCAACGCCACCAACAACGTGGCCGAGTATGAGGCCCTCATAGCAGGATTACGCCTGGCCAGAAAAATTGGCGTGAGAAACTTGAAAGCCCATAGTGATTCCCAGCTGGTGGTCCGGCAAATGGCAGGGGACTATGGCGCGAAAGACCCGACCTTGGCGAAATACCATGAGTTGGTAACAAAGCTCATTCGGGAGTTCGACATCGTGAAAATCGAGAACGTACCCCGACGGAAAATGCTGAGGCAGACTGTTTGGCGAAATCCAAAACTTGCGCCGAGGTGCTAAGCCACCCCAGCATCGTGGTGTTAAGCATAGCGACCTCGGGGAAAGGATGGAAAGAACCAATCAAAACGTATCTCGCAACTAACACACTCCCCGAAGACCCCAGCGAAGCCGCAAAAGTGCGAAGGCGCTCCGGACGTTTCTTCTTAATTGGGGAAGAACTATATCGGCAAGGATATGCAAATCCACTACAGAGGTGTGTTAGTGAAGAGGATACTGAAATGATCCTCGAAGAAGTTCACGAAGGTGCCTGTGGTTCGCACATCGGAACCGACGCCCTGGCAGCAGTGATACTTCGCCAAGGATACTTCTGGCCTACCCTGAGAAAGGACGCCAAGCAGTTCGTCCAGAAATGTGGTAGTTGCCAGAGACATGCGAACATCCAAAGAACACCCTCAGAGTTCGTGACTTCGGCAGATTATCCTTGGCCCTTCGCAATTTGGGGCATAGATCTCATTGGGCCACTCCCAACGGCGCCTGGAGGCGTAAAGTTCTGCGTAGTAGCAGTAGACTATTTCTCTAAGTGGGTCGAGGCAGAACCTCTGACAACTATCTCGGCAAAAGAAGTGCAGAAGTTCGTATGGAAAAACATCGTATGCAGATTTGGCATACCGAGGGTACTCGTAGCGGACAATGGATCCCAGTTCGTAGACAAAGGATTCCAAGAGTTCATTAGCGACCTCGGGACAAAAATGCACTTCGCCCCAGTAGCTCACCCCCAAAGTAATGGGCAGGTAGAAGTATCCAACAGGACCATAAAAGATGGTCTGAAAAAGAGACTGAGGGAAGCAAAAGGGAAATGGCCAGGAGAACTCCAAAGCGTGTTATGGAGTTACCGAACGACACCCCGAAGAGCCACAGGGGAAACGCCCTTTTCACTCGTCTTCGGTACAGAGGCCATCATCCCTGTCGAGGTAGTACAACCGTCAATACGAGTCCAAGTGTTCGATGAAAAAGGAAATGACCTCGGCCTGAGAACCAAGCTCGACCTCGTCGGCGAACACAGAGAAGTAGCCGAGCTGAGAAGAAAAGCTTTCCAGCAAAGAGTGGCAGCAGCCATAAACCTACGCGCCAGGCCAAAGGGAATAAAGAAGGGAGACCTCGTTCTCCGAAAGGCTGAATTTGCACCCCGAAAGCCGTCCCACGGGGTACTTCGCGCAAATTGGGAAGGACCCTACCTGGTACTTGCCGAAGTACGAAAAGGAGTTTATAAGCTCGGTGATGCCGAAGGCATAGAATTAAAAAATACTTGGCACTCAGAGGCCTTGAAAAAATTCTATGCCTAAAAAGTTCGGTGGGAAAGTTGTATTCCACAAGTTGGAAAAATTTGTCTAAGTAAAAAGTTCTGAAGAAGTACAAAACAAGAGTCTCACGAAAGCAATCGCCGAGGAAAGCAAAAGTAAGTTTTTCCGAAGTCTCTTGAGCGAATATGTTCGGGACAAAGGAAAGCAAGAGTATGGTTTTCCGAAGTCTCTTGAGCGAATATGTTCGGGACAAAGGAAAGCAAGAGTATGGTTTTCCGAAGTCTCTTGAGCGAATATGTTCGGGACAAAGGAAAGCAAAAGTATGGTTCCGAAGTCTCTTGAGCGAATTATGTTCGGGACAGAGGGAAACAAAAGAATCTGGCAAAAAATACTTAGCCAAAGTTGTATCTATTAAGCCAAAGAGTGCTTACAGAGAAGAAAGTTGCTGAAAGACTACAAAAAAGAAGAAGAAAATGAAGACAAAGGGCCCTAGTACAAACTAAGGAACCTCGGCGTCTTGAGAACTGCCAGCCTCTGAGCTTTTGTCAGTAGCCTTCGACGCCGGGAGACAAGGAGGCAGTTTCAAGTGCTCGATCTTGGACCAAGTCCACCGAGGCTCCTTGGGGATGTTCATGCCTTTCAGGAAGGAGAGGTCAAAATTTGGGAACTTCTGCAGAATTTGGTGCCACACAAGGCAGAAGCCGTCTTGAAAGCCCAGCTTCGTCATATCATCGGACTCCCGCCTCTTGACCACCAAATCTGCGTAGTCCTTCTCCAGATCCGCGTAATCCTTCGCCAGATCCTTGAGCTTTTTCCTCAATCCCTTCATCTTCTTCTTCTCTTCTGAAGGCTTCTTCAGAGATGCGACCTCGGCTTCGAGCTGGGCCTTTTCCTCGAGCGTCTTCGCAAGGATTGCGTCACTTTCTGACTTATCCTTTTGAATCGCTTCAACGGTCGAGGTCAGCTCCGCCATTCGAGAACCGATGTCGGAAAGTTTCTGGGAGGTGTCTTTCTCAAGTTCCTCCTTCTCTTTTTTGAACCCCTCCCGAAGTTCAGCAACCTCCTTCTCCGAAGACTGCTTCAGCTGAGCATTTTCGGCTTCCAGCGCTGAACACTGGGCCTTCGTCTTGGTGTAAGCGTCCCAGAGTGACGCCCTCCTTTCTGATACCCGAGCCACCCGAACTCGGAGGAACCCAGCATACCCCATCAACTGCAAAAAAGCAAACAAAGGGAAAATGATGCTAAGTAAAGAGCAAAGGTGAAGTTGGCACTGAGAAAACAGTGAAGCGTACCTGGGCGGCATGTTCAGTGAGTTTGGCGGCCAAAGAGTTGTCACCTGGGTAAGCCGCCGCCAGGGCCTTGTAAGAGGCCTCGGTAAGCACCCCTTTACACATCTGCCTGGCCATCTCAGGACAGTCCTCGGAGTACATATCCATGTCCTCCGTGAACGTCCAGAACGGCTCCTTCGGAACTTTCCCTGCTGGGACTTTGGCATCCAGAAGGGCCCTCTTGCGGGCGTGTTCGGCAACCCAGTCAGGAGCGGCCACCTCCGCTGCACAATAAGGCAGAAAAATTAGTTAAGGCCAGAAAAGTCTTAAGGATTTGCAAAAAACAAAAGGTTGATTCGACAAAAGTGCAAACCTGCTGGCACCTCGGTAACGTCGTCGTCAAGAATCGACGTCGCCTCAGTAGAGATCCCCTTGCCTTTTATTTGACGCCGCTCCTCGGCAGAAGGGGTCTCCTCCCCATCGCCCTCCAGAAGAGCATGCGAAGGCGTGGGGCTTTGAGGAAGGACGTCGGAAGAAGGGACGTCGGCAGAAGGAACCTCGGGCAAAGGGGCAGCAGGGTCTTCGGGCTCCTCGCCTACCTCCTCCGGAATTTGCGGAAGAGAGGAAGGAGCAGCTTTCTTTGCCCGTTTGGAAGGAGGGCCGCCCGAAGTCTGCTTCCGCCTCCGAGAGGCGGCCTTCTTTGTCTGTTCGCCCCTCTCGGCCTGCCCGGTAAAAAGAGCCTTGTAGAAGGCAGCCGCGTCGTCGCCCATCTCTGAAAAAAGAAAAGGAAGATCAGTGTAAGAGGCAGTCCAAGATGAAGTCATGAAGGGAAAAATGAGAAAGTAACTTACTCTCGTAAAAAGACTCATAAGTCTCTTTCCCCCGAAGGAGTTTCACGAGCCAGGAGTCCTTCCCCGAAGAAGCCGGTTTCGGCATGTTGAGGTCTGTCTCATGCTCCTTTACCACCTTGAGTTCCCGAAGGACCTCTTCGGTCATGAGCCTCCAGTTGATCGGAAAGGGGTAAAGGGCACGAGGAGGGACCTCGGCAGCCCAGTCAGAGACGGCCCGGATGCGCCTGTCGAAGTCCTCAAAGATAGGTGCTACATCGGCGTCTAGCAGTATCTTCGGGTCAACAACATCCATCTTGAGCCTCCCCTGAGCCCACTTGGTCGGGAAGTGCGACCAAGTCTCCGACTTCTTCAGGAAAAAGAATTTTTGTTGCCACCCTCGCCAGCTGTCTTTGGTGGCGAAAGGTGAACGTATACTTTTTGCTCCCGGATCCCCGAGGTAGCATAAAGTAGAAGCCACCCTTCGGGACCACGAAGAGCTTGTAGTACTGAAGAAAAACTACAAAGTGAGGTTTTATTTTGAAAACGCCGCACATACAGAGGAAGGCGTTAAAATAACAGTACGAGTTCGGTGGGAGCTGGTTAACGGCAATGCCATGGAAGTCGCAGAACGCGCTAACCATCTCCGGGGGGGATACCGAAGTCCGGCCTTCAGTTGGGCTCGGAAAACGGTGATTTCATCACTTCGGTTGGAGAAAGGAAATTGGTCAGGACGGGGCAACCTCGTCACAGAGTAAGAGGGTAAGAAAAACTTTTTCTTCCACTTCGCTAGTTTTGCCGGAGTAGTGCAGCAGGGGTGAGAAAGAAGAGGTTGCCAACTCTCGGGAACAGGCATGATGAAAACGAGTTCAGGAAAAACAAGGAAAACGAGTTCAGGAAAAACAAGGAAAACGAGTTCGGGAAAAACAAAGAAGAAGCTTTGAAAAAAGCAAAAGGACTAAAACCCACCAAAGGTCTTGCCGGAATCTGGATTTCTGGAAGCCGTCGTGAAAAGTGGTCGGAAAAACGCCTGAAAAAGGAGAACCGCCGCGGAAAATCGGGAGAGAATTAGAAGGCAGAAGAAAGCAAAAGCAGAAGCAAAAAGAGGGTTATGACAGGGCTGGTATATATAGGCCGAGAAGGCCAGGTGAACCGTCGTCATTAGTACCCCTCGGAAGGCGAAGCGTCGCCATAACTGCTAAGTGAGCCTGAAAAGTCGCGCCTGCCGTACTCAGTGCATTCTCACCCAGTAATAGTGTGCCACGTGTCAGCCATCGCGCAGCAAACGTGCCGCGTGTCGGTCATCGCGCAGCGAACGTGCCACGTGTCGCCCATCACGTCGAGCACGCCCTCTGACATCGTTTGGTTTAGAGGCGCCGCCCTAGACTGACTCCGCTAGACGCAGGACGCGACGCATGAGCAGACCTATAAAGGCAAAAAAGTAGGTTACCTCGAAGACACCAAAAGACAGCCTGTGACTTCGGGCAGAAGGTCTATCTTCGGTACAAGGTTATCCTATTTTCCCTCGACACGAGGATACCAAGAGACAGCCTGTGACTTCGGGCAGAGGGTGTATCTTCGGCACAGGGACAGCCTATCTTCTCGCGCCTCGAGGACGCAAAAATGCTGCCCATCGCTACAAGCAGAAGAAGGCGTCTTCGGCGCAGATATCACAGCCACAGGACCCGAAAACCGATGAACCGAAGTTTCTCACTTCGGCTTTTCGGAGGGGGGCCTGTGATAGCCAAAGGCTATTGCCTCCTCGGTAGTAACTCCCTGCCAGAATATTGGCCGAGGAGTCTGACGTCACCCAAGAGAGGATCTTTTCACTGACCTCGGAAGGTGCGAAGTCAAACACTATGAGCTCGAGACTTTGGTTAGCTCGTCAGGAATTCCGAGGACAACACCATCATCATCGAGGGGCCAGACTGACCGTCTTCAGGTAAGAGAGCCATCTCTCTGAAGCAAGGAAGAATCTCCCCGAAGGCAGAGGCCCCGAAGAGGATCTTCCCCGAACAAGAAACACCTGAACAAGGGAATCCTCTAACTATGGGTGTGAGTCCCGAAGAAGGTGTTCATCAAGGGAGCTCCCAGAACTATGGGATAGATCCCGAAGGAGGTGCTCACACCGAAGGACGGATAGAATCCGAAGAGGGTGCACGCACCGAAGGGCGACCTCGGCCAGGGGACCTCGGGAGTACGGTATGAGCATTTAAGGAGCCTCTGACATGTTGCCCACAAGCCCTACACGTCACATCTGAACGGCAAACTGACACGCCGCAGCCCCCCCAGTCCTGACACAACCTGTCCGGGTCCAGGGCTAAAAGAGGCTGCAAACGGCTGCCTGTCCCCTAGGTCCAAAAGCACAGATCAAATCCGACCGAACACGTGTCATGATCTGAACGGACCATCTACTCCTATAAATACTAGGAAAAGGGACTGGGCAAGGGATGGGCATTTTCCTCCCTCTGAGAAAACACAAAACAGGCAAGACACTTGATCCCTTAGTGTTCTTCCTCCACCTTCACTCAGAAAACTGACTTGGGCATCGGAGGGTCCTCCCCGGAAAAGCAAACCGGGGACCTCCTAACCTCTTCTTTGAGCTTTTCAGGCACACTCAGCAGGGAAACCAGAGCTCCAGGCGCCCGCCTCCCCAGGAAGTCTCTCCACCTGTCAACATGACAACAAACGAAGATGCCTTGGGGCATCACTTATGTTCCACGTCATGCACTAGATACTTCTTTTCGTGTGGCCTTAATTGTCTTGATCCAAAAGCAGTAGCCTGTTTATTTTGCATTTGGACACAACCTAATCCTGCATGAGATGCATCAGTGTACACCTCATAGTCCTTTTCAGAATCTGGTTAAACTAACATAGGAGCTATTGTCAGCCTCCTTTTCAGCACTTGGAAGCTCTCTTCACATTTGCTCTCCTAGACAAATTTCTAGTTCTTTCTAGTTAACTAGGTCATGGGAGCAGCTATAATAGAAAACTTTGGCATAAATCTCCTATAATAGCCAGCTAACCCAAGGAAACTTCTGACTTCCTTAACATTTTGGGGTTGCTTCGAATCCAAGATTGTTCAAGATCCACTGCTAATCCGTGATCATTTATCACGTGACCCAGAAATCCAATGTCATGAGTCCAGAATTTACATTTGCTTCGCTTCCTATAAAGTTTATGTTCTTGGAGCAAGCCAAGCATCATCTTCAGGTGTTCTTTATGAGTTTCCTCATCTTTTGAGTATTGCAAAATATCATCAATAAAAACCACCACAAAGTGGTCTTGGTATGCTTTGAACACCTTCTACATTAGATCCATTAAAATTACAGGTGCATTTCTGAACCCAAATGGTATCACTGTATATTCAAAGTGTCCATACCTTGTCCTGAAAGCAGTATTAGGTATGTCTCCCTCCTTAATCCTTAGTTGGAAATAACCAAACCTTAGATCTATTTTAAAGAATATCTTTGCTTTTCTTAAATGATCAAATAGATCTTTAATTCTTGGAAGGGGATACTTATTCTTAATGGTCAAGGCATTAAGTTTTCTGTAATCTATACAGAGTCTAAGGGTTCCATCCTTCTTCTTTACAAACAATGCAGGTGCTCCCCAAGAAGACACACTAGGTCTGATGAACCCTTTCTCAAGCATTTCATCTAACTACTTCCTCAATTCTACCATTTCAGGTAATTCCATCCTATATGGAGTAGTAGACATTGGTGCTACTCCTGGCACCAGTTTGATTTTAAACTCCACCTCTCTCTTAGGTTGCAGTCCGGGTAGGTCTACATGGAAAACCCCTGGGAAATCCTGAACTATACATATCTGCCTAAGTTCACTAGCCACTCCCTGTTCATTTAGTTCCATGCATTCATATTCATTTTCTAGGGTTATCAGTTTTAATACTTCCATTTGGTAGTCCAAGGCTAACTCTAGTGATTTATCCAATTTGCATGGTTCACAACCAGGCATCCATAATTGTCTAGTATGAAAATCTATAACCACTTTATTCTTACTTAGCCAGTTCATGCCTAGTATCACATCATAATCATAAGTGTCTAGCACTACTAAGTCTACTCTCAGTTTCAGCTTGTCAATTTGAATCACACAATTTTCAACTATGTGATACGTAAATAAGACTTCATTGCCGATAGTTTTAACCAAATACATGTTTGTCATCTACTTTACTTCTAAATTCATGGTCTTAACCAAGCTAGCAAAAATTATGGACAATGAAGCTCTAGTATCAAATAGTGCAAACACTAGCCGGCCATTAAGCTAAATAGTACCTTTCAAGGCTCTCCTGCTAGTCTTTAACTGAGTAGTTTCCTTTGTAATTATCTCAGCCTCTGGTGCTTCCTGCACTTTTTTTAAGGTCTCCAACTAAAATACCCTGCTAAGGGGTGCATTTGGCCTCCTCTAATCCTGAGGCAATATAGGTGCTTGCCTCCCCCTTGGGTTAGGCACATTAGCCCTTAGCTGTTGCATAAGTATCTGCCTGCCAGGCCTTTGGAGTTGTACCTCCCTGGCATTCTCCTATCATCCCCTGTTTTAGGATAGTCCCTCACCCAGTGATCTAGGGCTCTACACTTGTGGCATCCATTATTGAGTTTGAAGCATGGCTCGTTGGCATGAAACTTCCCACAAGTAGTGCATTGAGGACCATATTGATGTGGCCCCTTCTCCTTCTTACTTCCTTTCTTTCCTCCACTGGGTTCAATTTCCTCCCTCGGCCTCTTTTGATGTCTTTTCTGTGATCCACTTCCACTCCTTGGAACACTATTGGTTTCCTTATTGAACTCCTGCTTAAGTGTAACAGCACTCTATACTACTGAATAGTAGTCCCTGGCTCCCATAGGTCTGAGTATCTATCTTAGCTTAGGTCGTAAGCCTCTCAAGAACCTTTTGGTCCTTAGCTTCTCCTATCCATCATGCTAAGGAGCATATCTGATCAAGCTATTGAACTTCTGCTCATACTCCGTCATAATGAGGTCTCCCTACTCTAACTGATCAAACTCCACCTACTTCAATCCTTTTAAGCCTCACTCATATACTACTGTGGAAAGACTTGGCGGAACTCAGCCCCTCTCATAGACCTTCTCCTTCCAGGTGGCCTCATTTAGTTCTTCTCTTGGTATGTTATCTGTATAGCTCTCCACCAGAGCTCTGCAATTCCTTCCAACCTGAAGGTGGCTAGAAGCACTTTCTGTGTATAGGATACATCCATCCTCTCAAATATCTTATACACTTGGTATATTCAGAATTCAACTTCTCTAGGCTCACATCCACCCTTGAACACATGAGGTTTCAATGTCAGGAATTCTTTCAACTGGCCCTTCCTTAAACCACGTCTTCTTGATCTTTCTTCTCTAGCTTCTGTGTCTCGGGTTCCACTTCTATGTGGCCATCTTCTAGCTGTAACTTCAATAGATGGCTCAGTCCTCTTTGAAGACACATAAGTGTCCATCTCCCCCATCTCTAGGCTCTCTCCTACTTCAGCCCTAGGTTCCTGTCTCACTTCTGACCTCATCCTTCTAGCTCTTGGGTGTCTCTTCTCCCCATCTCCTTCATCTTCCTCTCGGTCCACTCCATTCTTGCTGGCTTGATCATAGTTCACTGGTTCTTTACCAAGCCATTTACCTCTCTTACCTTCACCTTCTACGTTTTCTCCTGCCCTTGTTTGTTCTGGGCTTTCTTGTGGTTGGGCTTGGCCTCTAGCCAAGGCTTGCATCCCTACCACAAATTGTGCTACAGTGGCTTGTAATGTTTCCACCATCTGCTCCATTCTTTCTTAACTGCCTCTACGTGGTCCAGGTATATGTTCCTTGGCATTTTGCTCTTCGGCCACATTAGGCTTTAAGGCCTCTGGTTGCCTTTTAGGCTTATCTATATGCATTCCATCTCTAGGATGAGTTGCCCTACTTTCTTCCTATGGAAGGAATTCTCTTTCCCTACCTCGAGTTCTCATCATGCACTCAAGATGCATTTATTCACATATGCTCAATAAGTACAAGTCTTATATAAACTTAAGTGGGAACAAGTGTAGAAAAAACTCTATAGCTGAATCAAAGCTGGAAACCAAAGCTCTAATACCAACAAAGCATGTCACACCTCACACAAGCCTCATCCTGTTCACGTACAGCGCCACTCAATTGTGCTGCCAAGGCATTTAACACTTATATTCAATTCTTGCGTTATTTTAGTTTATGTGTAAGCACAGGTCTCAACCATTTTACCTTTTTTATAGTTCAAAACATGTATTCTTAAGACCAACGCCTGTGAGGTGCCTAGGAGGTTAACTAGGTAATTTTTAGCTCATTACTTGCATTTCAAGGCAAGGCATAAGTATTTACTTGCAACTCAAGCAAGATTTCTATATTTACTTAGTTAAGGGTTTTAGGTGTGTGCTCATCAAGTGTGGTATTCAAATGCACGGCAATGAAGAAGCTCATCTCATCTCAATTTTTGAAAACATAACTTTTCATGTTTATGCACATTCGGCATGATAATAACCAAGAGAGGTTTAGCACAATATGGTCAAAACCAAGTACAAGTACTTATGGCATAAGTTGGTATTTCATTCATAACAATTACATAATAGTGCCATGATTCAACTAAGGCTTTATGTACACAAAATAACCTCTACACCATACTTACATACTTGGAACAATACCAAGAGTACTCAAAATCCAAAATAACCATTGTTATGCATTACATACCCAAGTTGCTAGTAGTACCCGAGGGCTACCTTAAATGTACAATACAAAACCAAAGTTTGTAGGAAAAGTCCTACAATGATGCTCATACCCATAAGTGCAAACCACATAACTAAAGCCCATGAGCACACATCCATTGATCCTAGACTTGTCCCACAAACCTACACAATCTTACAAAACCCAAACATATGAGTTTATGCCTTAACATAAACTTGCACAACGTACTTATAAGCCAAGCATTTGGTTGAGTACATACATTGGCAAAACCGAGCTAAAACTTAGCTCACAAGTAACTACACAACACAATCAAGTTCCAGACCTTTTCCTGAAACATATACAATAAAAGGCATGAGTTTCATAAACTCAATAAGGTTCAATACAGGTCCAAGGAGCTTATTTAGTTAAGCCCGAAATCTTAACCTCTCTTTAGCATTACTTTAACTAGAAGAAAGACAAGAAAACACCAAAAACCACAAGTACAATAACGTATACACATAATAACTACAACTATGAGGGGTTAGTGAGCACATCCAAGCAACCAAGCACACAAATCACACACCATAAACACAAGGTTCTTCTTGGCCGAAGCCGAACTAGCAAGTACACACATAACTTTTCAATCCAAGCTTCACCTGTTACCCACTTTGGGGTAGTCTAGTTATGGTGCCAAAATTGTGCATTTAGACTCCCAGGATTGGTAACATTCTGTAGGCCATCATAACACTACCCTTACTGTGCATACCCAAGTGGCCCTCTTGGGCACTATGTAAAAATGTGCATATTAGTCCAACCATCACACACATATTCAAATTTCATGCACACCATGGCAGCAAAGAAGGAAAACACTACCGCAAGTCTTAATCGTGGCTACCACACATTAGGCAATCTTGTAAAGTTCTAGTGACCAGCCACTGCACTAGTAACTTCCACTAATAAACTGTATCATTCTAGCCATGTACCCCCCTATTTTATTTTCTCCATTATCAAGTAGAGACTTATAGCAAACCACGGTATTTTGGTTTACATCCATAGCCCACCTATGGACCAAGTTATGGATTTTTTAAGTTGGTTACAAAATTCTGACCAAATAAACAGTAACTCAGCCAATTTTTCAACGTCATATCTTTGGCTACAGGGCTCTAAATCCTGAAATTTCAAAGCCCCGTTAACCCTCTATATGTCTTATAGGTGTGGTCAAAATTTTATTCAAATATTCCTTCTACACAAGGAGATATAGAACTTTAAATATAGAGTTAAAATTCTGGTCACTTTATGACCATTTTGCACATACAAAATTTCATAAGAGTGCAAACACTTCATTCAAAAGGGGAAAACCCTCCAAAGATATCCCATATATATCCATTACACATAGGAATTAAATTCCCTTGATTTTAACAACTTTATGTGGCCAAAACAGAATTTACAAGTAAGCAGCCCATCATTCACACTTAGGCAGCTTTGCACCACATCACTTACATAGCCAAAACATTACTCAAATGTTCACATACTTGTCTCATTTTACATACACTACATATGCATGCATAAATTCACTACAATATGTTCTTAACTCAGCTAAATCACCCTAAGTTACAGGAGTGCCTGAATGCAATGGACTCCAGAAACAGGATGCTGGACAGCTGCTGCACAACACAGTAAGTACCACCATTAAAAATACCAAATGTGCTCCTAAAATCACCAAAGTTTCCAGATCGTAAATATACATAAATAACTTCATGTACCTGAAATTTCAGATCAAGAATCAAAACGAAAAGGTTAGTTTGATGGTGATCTTTCTGCTGAACCTGAAATGACAGAATTTAGGGGAGTAAGTCTCATTGAGAAACTTAGTAAGGGTAGCACTTGGTTTCTTAAGGTAATGTGATCCTCATTAAAACCTTCATCCAAAGACACTAAAACAAAAAAACCACAATGCATATATACAAGATATAGCAACCAAATGCAGCAGCCATTCACAACGAACAAACACATGAAATGCAGCAGCAACAATAACCATAGATTAGTCCATAAAACATGCAATAAACTTAAATAAATCACTATGGCAGCCCTCATCAAGCTAATTCTTGGCCTTAGGAGGTTTTTAACATTTTTTAGTACTAACTTTGGGCTCTAGAAACCCTCATTTTACTTCCAAATTTGTGCACTTGACAATAGGTCACAAAACCTTCAATAAGTGCACTCCCCTCAATAAGCTTGGTTCATCTAGCTCATGGCTCTCTTCCAAGCTTAGCCATAGCTCCATGGATGTTTGAAAATATAGAAAACAACCCATGAGATCAAGAGAACCCTTACCTTGATGGGTATGCTATAATTGGAGCTTGATCCTAGGTGCACTCATGCAATAGCACCAAATAGCTTCCAATTGTGCTTCCTTCACTTCAATTGCAAGTAGTTTTGAGTTTGAAGGTATGGTGGCTATGGAGAAAGTATGGCTGTGTTCTTCGGCTGGGGGAGGACGAAAATGAGAGAGGGATAAGTGATTTGGCCACTTAAATGGCCTTAAATGAGCTTAAGGGCACAAAACACACTTAACAAGCTTAACCTTGCTTTATGTCATTTTCTTTCTCACTAATTATGGTTTCTTTGTCTTAAACTCGTTGGTACACATGTGCCTAAAATTTTTGACTAATTATCAAGTCATGGCTGCCTCCCCCATGGTGGGATAACCTCACAATTCCACCCTTAGACTTAACTCAAAAGCTTGAACACCTTAAGGTTTACATTAGGACATTTAGGTCCTTATTGCCTTTAGTGTTTCCTTTGTCCAAACTTGTCTTCCATGAGAAATTGGTCCTGCAACAGCATTTTCACACCATTTATATCCTTCCCATAACTCTCCTAGTCTCCTTTGTGAAAGTTGTGCTATTGACTACCCGAATTTCCAAAACCTTACAAAAAAGTCCATAGGTTGCTTGACAAACAAGCAATCCTTTAGGCTTTTCTTGGGGGCCAAGTTACCAAGTTGGAACACTTTTAAGGAGGTATTGATCATGGATTTTACCCCCCACACTACAATCACTATGGTTAGAATTACACAATATTATGGTTTTTAGCCATTATGACACACTTGTAATTCTCCCATTTTTTGAGGTGGTAACATCACCAATCCGACCCCCATTCCACTAGAGCTCCAAGTTCATAAATAGGTTGGCCTACCTACCATGAACCTTAGCACTTGCCATTAGTGACTAGCTAGCCAACATATCACATAAACCTGAAGGTTCCATATATGCCCCATATAGCATTCTAAGATCATATAGCACAATTCTACCATCCCTTAGAAGCCAATACTCTACTTGAACACGGAACAATACCAAAATCAAGTAGATTACATGAATCCTTACCAATTGATAGCTTTGAGCTCTCGGTTCCAACATGAATCCCCCAAACTAGCTTGAAAATGCAAGTACAAGATCACCAATGGCTGAGAACCCCAAATATAAGCTTGAATCTTCAATTCGTGCTCAAATTGCTAAGTTTTGCCTTAAAATTGCCAAGAACCCGACCTTTCCTTACCAAGAACATACACGTTCAAATGGGTTCTTTGAGCCTTCTAGGGTCTCGTCCAAAAAGTGGAGCCATGCAACAATCGGTTGCATGCCCCCTACACACAAAATGGCACTGACGCCCTTCACGGCATCACACAATTTTGGATGGCTCAGTTAAATCCTTCCATGCGTCATAGCATCATTATTAGGACCCGGTTAAGAGTACATTATAGCCCTTAAACTTTGTTTCTTGCCATTAGTACTTAGGTCATTCTACATGTGCATTTTGAACCTGATAGTTCTTGGTTACACATATACATAATTTTTCCTCATTTTCACTTAAGTCCCTCATTTTTTTAATGTATTTATCTTACATTTTGGCATGGGCCAAGCACTGAGGTAGTGTCATGACAGCTCCTCCCTCCTTAAAGAATTTAGTCCTCCATATTCTTCATTAGATTTTGGATACAACTAAGGGTAACTCTTGGCAACTTCTTGTTCTACTTCCCAGGTTGCCTCTTCTAGAGTGTGATTACTCCACTAAACCTTAATCATAGAAATCCACCTACTTCTCAACTTTCTAGTGTCTCTGGCTAAGAACTGAATAGGTACCTCTTCATAAGAAAGGTTTGGGGTTATAGGTACACTAGCACGTATTTCTATCTATTCTGAACTTGGAACATATTTCTTAAGCATGCTTACATGAAACACGTCTTGTATATTTCCAAATTTAGGTGGCAAGTCTGACTTGTATGCCACATTGCCAACTTTGGCCAACACTTGGTATGGCCCTATGTATCTGGGTGCCAATTTCCCTTTCTTTCCAAATCTTATCACTACTTTCATAGGAAAGACCTTAAGCCACACCCAATCCCCTTATTGGAATTCCAAGTCTCTTCTCCTTTTCAGGTTTACATAAGACTGTTGTCTATCATTAGTAGCCTTAATTCTTCCCTGAATCAATTTTATCTTTTCAGTGGTCTATTTAATAATGTCTAGTCCCAATTCCAACTTATCTTCTGGCTGGTGCCTGCAATGGGGCATAATACACCTCCTGCCATACAAGGCTTCATATGGGGCCATTCCAATCACTGAATGGTAACCATTGTTATAAGAGAACTCCACTAGTTTAAGATGTACATCCCATTCTCCTTGGAAATCAATGACACAACACCTTAGCATATCTTCTAGAGTCTGTGGATGGTATGATGAACTAAACTTAAGTTTAGTTCCTAATGCCCGATGTAGGGATTTCCAGAACCTAGAAACAAACCTAGGATCCCTATCTAACACAATATCATCAGGTACTCCATGAAGTCTTACTATCTCCCTTATGTAAAGTTGGGCAAGTCTGTCTAAAGAATCAGTGAGATTCATTGGGAGAAAATGGGCTGCCTTGGTCAATCTATCTGCAATGACCTAAATGGCCTTATGTTTCCTTCTTTTTAGTGGCATTCTCACTACAAAATGAATAGATATGGACCCCCACTTTCTTTCAGGTGTAGGCAAGCTCTAAAGCTTCCTTCCCGGTTTTTGGTGCTCAACTTTCACTTGTTGGCGCACTTCACATTTAGCCACATAAGTGCTAATGTCATGCTTCATATATGCCCACCAAAAGTAAGTTCTAAGAGCATGGTATATTTTTGTGGCTCCATAGTTGCCCACTTATTCATTTTCTCCGAAGTGGTACAGCACGGGTGAGAGTCGAGAGAAAGCCAACTCTCGGGAATAGGGCGAACAGCGATAAGCGGGACTGGAAAAGACATGTCCAAAAGAAGATAGGTAACTTTGAAAAGAAAAAGAAACAGAATAGGAAGACAGAAGCAAAACCGAAGGAGAACTCCAGAAAAGAAAACCCACTTAAGCTTAGACCAAAGTAGTAACTCGTGAAAACCACCGCAAGAAGTTGTCGGAAATTGCACCGCCACTAATACCGCCGCCGAAAAGAGAAAAGGACAAGAGGAAACTTGAGAGCAAAGGAAGTAAAGTGTGGAAAGAACTAAGGAGGAAGGGTTTAGATAGGCTGAAGGAGGCAAGCGAACCATTGCCATAATGACCCCTCAAAGGTGAAGAGACGCAATTGATGTAACCAACACGACTGTTCACCAATTTCCGTGTGACACTATCACCCGAGACAAAAAATGAGGGCACGCCTCTTGACAGCTAGCAGACCTACGCTAGATTATCCAAAGTGACGTGTCTATCTGATTAGAAGATGTAACAATTCATAGACAAATGACACATGCCTAAAGAAACGGGATATCCACCTTGGGCTGACAGAATAACTTCAGGAACATTGGAAATTCGGCCAAAAACTAGGAGAGCCACTTAAGCACCAGAGGAGCTTCCTCAGTAAGGAAATGTCACACCTCACGCAAGCCCTGGCCCATTTACTAAGTCTTACTCTCACCAATCTGTAGTTTAATTACCAACCTTTCGATTCGGCCAACTAAAGTTTCTTAAGCTTAAGTCTTATTTTCTTAAGGTGTTTAGCCTAGGAGGTGGCCCAGGAGGCTTATGAGTAAATCCAATTAGTTACTTGCAGCAGAAGTAAGGCCCAAAACCACTAACTTGCAGAACAAGCAAGGCTGTAATTCAATAACTTGCATGACAAGCAAGGTTATAATATGTAACTTGCGTTACAAGCAAGGCAAACACTCAATGTAATTCAAGTGTTTAGAATGTGTGCATTCAAGTGTGCTACTTAGAATGGCAACCAAGAAGCCCAAGGAAACCATTTAGTTTGAAAACTCAAGTTTATGTGCACATGTACATTCGGCCATAATAGGTACAAAGGAGGTTCACAAAATAAACATAACTTCCATTCACATAAACAAACCATCCATTGATCCATAACATCCATCATATATATATATGTCCAAAACCAAACCGTAGTACAAACATAACTTGGCCTACTAAGGTACTCCAGTACCACAAAAACTAGGCAACCAAGACTACCTAAATATGTACATACAAAAGTAGTCTACCTAGTACACATACATGGCTACATGCCATGATTCCAAGTTTTCATTACCAAGTTATGTTACAACCCAAACCATCTAATGCTCAAACAAGACCTTCAGTATGCCATAAAGCAGGACACACTACAGTACAAGACCTATGGCCATATTCATAGTCATAAAGGTGAAGACTATGATCAGAGCAAGTGTCCACATATCCATAGCTGCCCACCTAGACAAGTCCCACTCTACAAAGCCTGCACAATCTTAAGACATAAGTCTCGGCCAACTTCAAAAATAAGACTTATAATGTACAAAACTAATCAAGCCAAGCACACATTGGCACATACCTTGATACACAAGCAAGCTAGCACAAACACACTAGCACAACTCAAGCAACTATAATTCAGGCCGAATATCCTTTCCTGAAAAACAAATGTATGGGCAATGAGTACAATACTGAGTAGAGTTCACTTTTAATACTAACTCATTAAAGAATTTATTTAGTTAAGCCGAGTGTATAACTCAAGGCTTAACCTGCATTTGCTCATATTAACCTGCAAAATAAAACACAAAGACAAACAAAACCACAACATATATATGTACATGCTAACATAACCGAGGCATATATGCAATATTAATCAAGTAATGGGTTAGCAAGCACAAGGAATCACTCAAGCACACAATGAACACACACACACACCAAAATGACGATTCGGCCAAGTCCCATAACATGTGCCATTGTGCACTTTTGCACATAAAACTTCATCAATAAGTCCACATCCACTAGAGCTTCGAAATGCCTAGCAAATTGGCCACATTCACTAGCATTTCAAGCACATGTCCATAGTCAATTAGCTAATCAACAACCATAACCGAAACATCACAATAGCCCATCAAGCAACCAAGGTCATTTAGCAAATTTAACCATCACTTAGCTACTTTAATACTTGAATCATGGTATACTACCAAGCAACCAAGTAACTAGTGAAACCCTACCTCAATTCAAGCTTGTTTTACTCTCGGTCAAAGCTCAACATTCAACCAAAATACTCCTCCAAACCATTGGCCTAACACAACACCAATTAAGCATCAATACTCCTTATTCATGGAATATCTACCATGTATTCAAGGAAAAACACAAAAGTTACCTCAAACCCAAGCTTGAACCATTCTCGGCCTCCATGATTTCTTCAAATCAAAAGCTCACTTGAGTTGCTTAGTGCCGAAACCAAAGCCTTCGAGCTTGCTTCCTTAACTCTAGCTCCAATTTCCTTCTCAATGCCCTTAATCTGAGACCAATTTAGTGAAAGCTCAAGAACACAACCAAGAACACACTAAAGCTAGATTTTGGTCTTGAAGAAGGAAACCCAAAATGAAGGCACTTGAGTTAAGTGGACTCATGCATTTCCGGTTAAAAGCCACTTGTAACCAAAGTGGCCATAAGCTAGCTTTCGGCCTCAACTAATTTGCATGGCTCAATTGAGCCCTCACCTCCACATGGCTACATTTCCATCACTAAATAACATGCTCATTTAGGCACTTAGGTCACTTCATGGCTTACAATGCCAAGTACACACCACAAGTGCTTTAAATGGTCATTAGTCCATGTGAGTTTTGGCCGAAAACCATAACCAGTCTTAACTTGGTAAACCAAGGAAATGATGCCTTATTTCCTTAATGGGGAACATGATTTGACTAGTCATCATTAATGTCTACCAAAATTTTCCCTAGTATGCCATTAATCCCCACATAATTTTGCATGGCCGAAAATTCCTACTCAAACTTTGTAGTTTTATTAGCACCACTGATTCAAGTGTGCAATTTGGTCCCCTTACTTTATTTTCTTACATTCTTCCCCTGGTCGATTTTCTCTGTAAATTTAGGACCCGAAAATCCTCAAATTAGCACATACATCACTGTGCGTTGTTTTCACAATCCTTTCATATTTTCATGGTGTCTCTCTTCATTTCCTTGGCCTGGGCCAAGCACTATAAATATGAGTCCAACAGGAAAGGCATCTGAGATCGCCAGAACTCCCTCCTCCGAAGAAGATTACCTTGGCTAAAAATTCAATCATGACAACTGAATTAACCACCACCTTCCACGAAGACTTCCGTGATTTGCTCAATTAGCCAAAGATCTAACTTTGGCTTTCCGAGGGGGGCATGTGATAGCCAAAAGGCTATTACCCTTGAAGGATTCCCAAGCTTGCTCGATGAGCACCACCCTCGGATAACACATATTACCAACCTCGGGAAAAAAGGGCCAACACCAACCTCGGAAGGTACCTGGCCCTGACCTTGGTTACCAACAACCATCCCCAGGATTGGCTAAACTAACGTCGGGAAAACATACATAATGCCACCCTCGGATATTTGAGCCCACCAACTTCGAGAAAGTTCATCTCCATCCTTGGCAAGGGATAACACCTCTCGAAGGTGCATTACCCAGCCAAAGGAGCTCCCGAAAGGGAACTTCCTGTCCCAAAGCAGTGTCATATCCTGAAAGGGTCTACTTCCCCGAAGAGGTCTGGGAGGTATGACAAGGACAGTTGAAGAGCCTCTAACACAGAGGCCTTTCACACGATGAAGGAGCCTCTGACATAGCCCTCACACACACCCCTGACCTCTGGCCAGAACGGTCTACAGACAACTGGAGATACCATTCTCGGAAGGTATGGACCATGTCTGACCACACACGTGTCATGATCAGAACCGGATGTGCCAAATGGCCTTCTCTAAACACCCTTCTATAAGTACTTGTATAGGACTTTGGCAAAACAAGGGAAGAGAACTCCTGCTATCTTCTGCTCTCTTGCTATTCTACCTTTGGTTCTCACAAATACTGACTTGGGCGTCAGAGGCTCCACCCCCGGAAACACACTTCGGGGAGTCTCTAACCCTTGTTTTCTTGAGTCTTGCAGCCACATTTGTGCCAGAGCTCCCTCATCCAGACACCTTCATACCAGAAGTTCCTACCTAAAGCTCATCATGTTGCACAACGAAGATGCCGATGGGCATCAGCTAGGATTCATTGAGAAGATGTTTAAGAGGATGCACGTAAGCTCCACCAAGAAAGTATATCTGGCTACCTATAATCTTGTAGGTAGTGTAGAAATGTGGTGGAGAAGTGTTAAAGATAGGCATGTTACCCAGAGAGGCAGAAGAGCAGATCATGAGCTGGAGATGACATGGCCTGAGTTCACAAGGTTTTCCCAAGAATAATGTATAAGTGATGACATCAAAGACCTAAAGTAAGGTAAGTTTAATGCACTACAACAAGACAAACTCAATGTTCTAGAATACGAACACAAGTTCAACCAACTTGTGCGGTATGCAACATAGTACCATGGGTTGGAAAAACTTAAATCTAAGAGGTTTTTTTAGAGGCCTAAGACTAGATATTAGAAGAGCTATTAGGCCTTTCAACGCCATTACATATTTTGATGCTGTTTAGAAGGCTTTACTAGTGGAACAGGAAAAGTATGAAAGTAAATGGTTTCCTAGAGGACCAGGAGAGACCAGTGAAGCTGGAAGACTGCAGAAACCAATGAAAGGTAAGGACACTACGAAGGCTAAAAAACCTAATGGAAGGTGAGCCCAAGAGTAAGTTTGTTGGCCTAAGATGTTCTCAAAGCAAGAAGTTTCATGGAAAGAGGCCATGTTATTTTGAAACACAGACATGTCTCAAATGTGGATCTTTGGATCACTGGATCAAGAACTGCCCTTTAGTCCAAAGAAGAGAGCATGAGGACTAAGGCCAGAATAGGCCTAATATGCCACCTGTTAGAGACAATCAACCAAGGGGTCATCCTAGAGCTCAAAGGCCTTAAGTGCATAAAGCTGGAAGTGTATTCCATATTGATAAGGGAGAGGCATCCCAACAAGGGGTACTTGGAAGTAATATTTATTTTAATGGTGTGCCAGTTGGTATGTTGTTTGATACTGGTGCTTCAGTGTCTATTATGGCTAGAAAGTTAACAAAATCCATGAAATTGTCTATAGAATTCATGCTTAATATATCATTAGTAAGAATAGCAAGTAGTCAATGTATTTTCACTAATTAACTGGCTAAGAATTAGGAGCTAGTAGTTGGAAAGACTAAGATTTTGACTGATCTACTAGTGTTAAATATTCTAAAGTATGATATTGTTCTTGGCATGCATTGGTTAGAAAAACATGGAATCAATATTGATTATGCTACAAGAGAAATCACATTGCCTGGTAATGAGGCGGATGCATTAGTGAATTCTAAGGAATTAGTGTATGAAACACATGGCATGGAACTAGAAGTTATGGATGAAATTTCATGTGTTTTCTAAAGATGAATATTACACATTGAATAGTGTTGAAATTGATGAGAAAGTTAATAGAACACGTGTGGCAACCAAAAGGCTATTACCCTTGGAGAGTTTCTGAATTGACCCGAGAAGCACCACCTTCAGAGAATATGAGTGACCACGGGAAAGAGGGGACCATTACCACCATCGGAAAAGAACAGCGCCCTATAACCGAAAGGCTGGGGCCCACGAGATCTTTAGATCACCTCGCCAAAATCTACCCTCGTTGATTTAGGCACGACCTCGGTGGCCAGCCACCATCCTCGGTAAATAACATGGCCGACCTCGGAAAGAAAGCGTACTACCACCTTCGACTAGTGAACCCACCAAGTTTGGGAAAGGATATCCCTATCCTTGGAAATTGAGAGTGACCACCGAAGGTGCTCCGCTCTGCCGAGGGGCCTCTCCTGACAGCTCTCAATAGTGATGTCAGCTTGAAGGAGACCTCCTTTTCTGAGGGATCCTGGCACACCAAAGGGGTCTTGAGAACATATGACAAAAATGGCTAAGGAGCCTCTGACACTGACACCACCGACACCACTGACACAAACACCTCTGCCACAGACACCCCTGCCACGGACACCCCTATCACAGTAACCTCGCCAGCGCCCCTGGCTAGGATGGCCTAGGCCCAGTTAGAGGTACATGTCTGCAGTAGTATGGACTAAATCCAGCCGAACGTGTGTCGTAATCTCAGCAAGCTGTGTCAAACGGCCTCCTCCTTATGCCCTCTTATAAATACTTAGGAAGACCTTGGCAAGAGGACACAAAAGACTCTCTCGACTCTGTACTCTTGACTTTTTCTCCTTGCTTGTTCTACTCTTACTGACTTAGGCATCGGAGGCTCCTCCCCCGGAAACACATTCCGGTGAGTCTCTGACCTTCATTTTTCTAAGTCTTACAACCATCCTCCCGTTAGGGAGTCTATTATTCAAACGTCTTTTTGCCGAAAGCCCCAACTCCAAGCCACCATGTCACACAACGAGGATGCTAGAGGGCTGTTAGTGTTGTGCTCAAAAACCAATCATGAGATGATTATATTTTTGCACATTGAGTCATGATATTTTATTAAGGCATTAATCCATCAATTATGTTTGTTGTTTTGTTTCTGCGTAACTTAACAAACATAATCGTAACCCTAGAATAATGATATTCTTAAACATCCCCGGTCTAGTATTATTGTGGAGCAGGTTGCAATAATACATAGCCCTTGAAGGCTATTTTGAGCCGAAGAGGGCCTCCTATTCCGAATGAGCCTTATATGCCGAAGGGGTCTCATTCTCTGAAGGGGCTTTGTAGAGATACGACAAAAATGGGTAAGGAGCCTTTGACAGAGAGACTTCTCACACACCCCTGCCCTCTAGCTGGAATGGCCTACTACCAGCTAGAGATACCTATCTCCGAGGGTACAGATCAAATCTGATTGAACACGTGCCACGATCTGAACAGGCTGTGTCAAACGGCCTCCTCCCTCCACCTTCCTATAAATACTTAGGAAGGACCTTGGTAAGAATAGAGATAGAACTCTTGCTATTCCCCACTCTTTGCCCCTTACAGGCTCCTCCTATGGAAACACATTCCGGGGAGTCATTAACCCCTTTTTTTCAAATTCTTGTAGACACCATTCTACCAGAAGTCTCTCATGCAGGCACCTTCACACCAAAAGTCTCTCCCTCAGGCTAGCATGTCATACAACGAGGGTTCTGTCAGGCATCATTTGGCACCGTCTGTGCGAAATCCCTCTCAGGTCACCATTGTTGAGACCCGGCATTCTAAGGGCAAGGGACTCCTAAAGTCCCAGTCCGCGCTAGAAGCTCCAACAGTGACTGAACAACCTGCGGTAGAGACTTCTTTGCCTGAGGAGGAATGTCCTCTGACAGTCACGATGAGCTTTCTGCAGGAATTTCAGTAGTCTATTGTGGCTGAAATAAGCCAACAGCTCAACCAAAGATGGTCACAACCACTTCCCGGGGGAAGGGCACCTTCTCCTAGAACCCAGCAAGAGAGGAGGCCAAAGTTACCCCATTAGAGCTTCGGAAGCGGGGGCTTTCATGATGAGTCTTTAATGGAGAACATACCCTCTAGAGGACGTCACACGGGAGAAGCAGTGTCAAAAGAACCCAGGACTTCCTGCCGGTAAAGTCCATCCCCGTATGGGGGTCCCAGTCCCTATGCCGACGAAGTTACTGTCCAAAAAGGAGACATTGCCCTCCATTGCCAACGACCACCAGACAGTGAGCGAAAGACAGTGCTACAACCCTCATGGAGAAGATCTTAGAGAGGTTGGAAAACGTAGAAAGACAGATCTCCCGGAAGCCTGTTTGGTAGAGGTTGTCGGAGACGTTCACCGAAGAAGAGTCACCCTTCATCTGTGCAGTGGTAGAGGCACCAATGCCGAGTGACTTTTGAGTACCGTGCTTGGAAACATATGATGGACGCAGTGACCCCCAAGCTCACTTGATGAAGTACAAGCGTAGTATGGTGTTGCATGGGGCTAATGTGCCACCCTCTGCAAATGCTTTGAAGTCACCCTTTGAAGGCCCACATGTTACCCACTCCGGGGTAGTCCAGTTATGGTGCCACAATTGTGCATTTAAACTCCCAGGTTTGGTGTGTCCTGTAGGTCATCAGAACAACACCTCTAGTATACATAGTCAAGTGATCCTCTTGAGCACTATGTAAATACATGCATATTGGTCTAACCATAACACACAGATTTACATTTATGCACACTATGGTAGCTAAGAAGGAAAACACTAGCATAAGTCTTAGTTTTGGCTTCAACACATTAGGCAATCCTGTTAAGTTCTAGTGGCCAGCTATTGCACCTGTAACTTCCACTAATAAACTATATCATTCTAGCCTCATAGCCCCCTATTTTATTTTCTCCATTATCAAGTAGAGACTTAGAAAAAACCAAGGAATTTTTTTTTACATCAATAGCCCACCTATGGACCAAGTTATGGATTTTTTAATTTGCGTACAAAATTCTGATCAAATGAACAGTAACTCAGCCAAATTTGCAATGCCATATCTTTGGCTACAGGGCTCTAAATCCAGAAATTGAAAATCCCAGTTAACCTTTTAGATGTCCTATAGGTGTGGTCAAAATTTGATTCCAAGATTCAATCTACACAGGGACATATTAAACTTTAGGTCCAGAGTCAAAATTCTGGCAACTTTTGGACCATTTTGCCCATACAATTTTTCCAAACCATTCAAACACTTCATTCACATGGGGAAAGTCATCCAAGGCTACCCCATATATGTCCATTACACATAGGAATTACATTCCCTCTATTTTAACAACTTTATGTGTCCAAAACGGAATTTACAATTAAGCAGCCCATCATTCACACTTAGGCAGCTTTGCACCACATCACTTACATAGCCAAAAAATTACTCAAATGTTCACATACTTGTCTTTTACATACACTACACGTACATGCATACAGGGTTTTCTAAAGTTTCTTGAATTGTTTATTTTATTTCCAAACATCCATGAAGCTAAGATCATGCTTGGAATGGAAAAAGGCTCAAGGAAGCAAGTATAGGCTAAGGGGAAAGAAGCACGGCAAGGTTCCGGCCTTAGTGTTACCATGCTAAAGATGGCAGTAAGAAAGAAGGGTTTCTAAAGCCCAAGTTAGTACTAACTAAGACCTAAAAGACTTGTAAGACCAAGAAAAAGATTGAGGAGGGCTGCCATAGTGTTATTAAAGTGATATCTTATTGTTTTGTTGAATGATTATTGACTAACCCTAATGTGTTATTTCTGCCAGCATTATATGTGTTTGCTGCTGTGTTTTTTGATGCATATGGTTTCCATATTTGTGTGTGTGTTGTTTTTGAATTTTTTTATGTCTTTGGATTTCAGGTGGTATGTTACCCACTCCGGGGTAGTCCAGTTATGGTGCCAAAAATGTGCATTTAGACTCCCAGGATTGGTAATGTTTTGTAGGCCATCAGAACACTACCCTTAGTTTGCATACCCAAGTGGCCCTATTGGGCACTATGTAAATACATGCATATTGGTCCAACCATCACACACATATTCACATTGCATGTATACCATGACAGCAAAGAAGGAAAACACTAGCACAAGTCTTAGTTTTAGCTTCCACACATTAGGCAATCTTGTTAAGTTCTAGTGGCCACCTACTGCACCTGTAACTTCCAATAATAAAATGTATCATTATGGACACATTTCCCCATGTTTTATTTGCTCCATTATCAATTAGAAACTTAGAGAAAACCAAGGAATTTTGATTTACATCAATAGCCCACCTATGGACCAAGTTATGGATTTTTTAAGTTGGTTACAAAATTCTGACCAAAGGAACAGTAACTCAGCCAAATTTAAAACATCATATCTTTGGCTACAAGGCTCTAAATCCAGAAAATCCAAAGCCCAGTTAACCCTCTTGACGTCCTATAGGTGTGGTCAAAATTTCATACCATGGTTCATTCTACACAGGGAGATATTAAACTTTATGTCCAGAGTCAAAATTCTGGCAACTTTTGGACCATTTTGCCCATACAATTTTTCCAAACCATGCAAACACTTCATTCACAAGGGGAAAGCCCTCCAAGGCTATCCCATATATGTCCATTACACATAGTAATTATATTCCCTTTATATTAACAACTTTATGTCACCAAAACAAAATTTACAAGTAAGCAGCCCATCATTCACACTTAGGCAGCTTTGCACCACATCACTTACATAGCCACAACATTACTCAAATGTTCACATACTTGCATCATTTTATGTACAATACATGAAAATGTATACATGCACTACAATATGGTCTTAACTCAGCTAAATACGCACCCTAGGTTACAGGAGGTCCTGAGACACAATGGACTCCAAAAATAGGATGCTGGACAGCTGCTGCACAACACAGTAAGTACCACCATTAAAAATACCCAATGTGCTCCTAAAATAACAAAAATTTCCATATCACAACTAGACATAAGGACGTTCATGTACCTGAAATTTCAGACCAAAACTCAAACCAAAAGGGTTAGTTTGAAGGTGATCTTTCAGCTGGACCTGAAATGACAGAATTGAGGGGAGTAAGTTTCATTGAGAAACTTAGTAAGGGTAGCACTTGGATTCAATAGGCAATGTAACCATCATTAAAACTACAAGATATAGCAACCAAATGCAGCAGCCAAACACAAACAACAAACACATGAAATGTGGCAGCAACATATACCATAGGTTAGTCCATAAAACATGTAATAAACTTAACCAAATCACTATGGCATCCCTCCTCAAGCTAGTTCTTGGTCTTAGGAGGATTTTAACACTAGTTAGTACTAAGTTTGGGCTCTAGAAACCCTTAATTCACTGCCATCTTTGTACACTTGACAGTACGTCACAAAACCTTCATTAAGTGCACTCCCCTCAATAAGCTTGGTTCATCAAGCTCATGGCTCTTTTCCAAGCTTAGCCATAGCTCCATGGAAATTTGAAAATACAAAAAACAACCCATGAGAGCAAGAGAACCCTTACCTTGATGGGTATGCTAAAATTGGAGCTTGATCGTAGGTGCACTCAAGCAATAGCACCAAATAGCTTCCAATTGTGCTTCCTTTACTTCAATTGCAAGTAGTTTTGAGTTTGAAGGTATGGTGGCTATGGAGGAAGTGTGGAGGAGACGGCTGGCTTTCTTTTTTTTGGTGGAGGCTGAAATTTAGAGAGCAAATGTGGTCTTGACTACTTAAATAGTCAAAAGTACACTAAACACACTTAAGTAGTCTTAACCTTGTCTTATGTCATTTTCCTTGCTACAAGACTATGGTTTCTTAGTCTTAATCTCTTGGCCCACATTTGACCATCCTTATCTTCCTTTAGCAGCCCTCCTTATGTGGGATAACCCCACAAAACTACCATTTGAGTTAAGTCATAGACATACACATTTTAAGGCCTACATTAGGACACTTAGGTCCTTTATGCCTTTTTGTGTTTTCTTTGTCCTTCGTTGTCTTCCATAAGCAATTTGGTCCTCCAATAGCACTTTCATACCATTCATATCCTTCCCATAACTCTCCAAATCTCTTTTTTGAAAGTTTTGCAATTGAGTACCTGAATTTTTTAAATCTTACAAAAAAGTCCATAGGTTGCTTGACAAACAAGCAATCCTTAAGGCTTTTCTTGGGGATCAAGTTACCAACTTGGAACACTTTTAAGGAGGTGTTGATCATACCTTTTACCCCCCACACTACATTCACTTTGGTAAGAATTACACAATATAATGGTTTTTAGCCATATGACACACTTGTAATTCTACCATTTTGTGAGGTGGTAACAATCCTCCCCCCCTTAAAAATTTTGGTCCTCCAAAATAGCCTTTAGCTTCGGGTATTCTTCAGGATACCTTTACATAAGGTCTTTTTCAGTTCCCCAAGTTGCTTCTCTTTCAGAGTGGTGTGACCACTGAACTTTAACCATGGGAATAACTTTGTTTCATAACCTTCTGGTATCCTTGGCTAAGATAGCTATAGGCTTCTCTTCATATGTAAAGTTAGGTTCCAACTGTATGTCTTCCACTACAATAGCATGCTTTGTGTCCAGTAGACACCTCTTAAGCATACTAATGTGAAAAACATTATGAACACTTGACATGTTTGGCGGTAGAGCTAACCTGTATGCAACCTTGCCAACTCTATCCAAGATCTCATAAGGACCGATGTATCTTGGAGCTAACTTGGTTCTTTTGCCAAATCTGACAGTGTCTTTGGTTGGTGCAACTTTCAGCCAAACATTGTCAACAACCTCAAATTCCAAGTCTCTCCTTCTTTTGTTCACATAGGTTGTGGTCCTTTCATTGGCTGCCTTTAATCTTTCTTGAATTTTCTTAATTTTGGTAGTAGTCTCTTCAATAATTCCGGGACCCAACTCTAGCCTGTCTGAGGCTTCCACCCAATAGTGGGGTGTCATGCACCTTCTTCCATATAAGGCTTCATAAGGTGTCATGCCAATAGTGCTTTGGTAACTATTGTTATATGAGAATTCCATCAACAACAAGTGTTGGTCCCATTCACCTTTGAAATCCAACACATAGCTCCTGAGCATGTCTTCTAGTATCTGTATCACCCTTTCAGATTGCCCATCTCTCTAAGGATGATAAGCAGTACTCAGGTGGATTTTGGTTCCTAGTGCTTTATGAAAAGCACTCCAAAACTGAGATGTAAATGTTGGATCTCTATCAGATACAATGGAGTCTGGCACTCCATGTAGTCTCACTATCTCCTAGACATACATCTAGGCTAACTTCTCCAAGGAGTCTGTGAGTTTCATAGGTAAGAAGTGGGAACATTTGGTTAGCCTATCCACACTGACCCAGATTGTATCGTGCCTTAATCTTGTCATAGGCAACCCAGTCAAAAAGTCCATGGTTATGTTGCCCCATTTCCTCACTGGTATAAGTAGAGTTTGTAGGATACCAGCTGGCTTCTGGTGCTCTACCTTTACCCTCTGGCATGTGGCACATTTGGAGACATAAGTAGCTATGTCTCTCTTCATATGTGGCCACCAGAAGTGACTCTTCAAATCTTTATACATTTTTTCACTTCCTGGATGGATGTTCAACTTGCTTGTGTGAGCTTCTTCAAGTATTTCATCCCTAAGCTTTGCTCCTTTAGGCACATATATTTGGTCCTTAAAGTACAGTAATCCTTGCTTGTAGGCAAAGGAATGATACAAGGAACCTTTTTCCTCTCCTGAGATCTTTTTCAGATCAGGATCTATCTCCTGTGCCTTTTTCGCTTCTTCAATCCATCCAGACTGAATTGTCAATGTGTAAATTTGGGCCGCCTCCCACTTATGCCATTTATGCCATAGGCATAGCAGACTATTTTGCTCATCATCATCAGTTAAGGATCCTCCTTTCAAAAGTCCTGTGTACTTCCTGCTCAAGGCATCTGCTACTAGATTAACTTTGCCCTCTGTGTACTATATACTACAGTCATAGTCCTTGATGTACTCTAACCATCTCCTTTGCCTCATGTTCAACTCTTTCTGAGTGAACAAGTACTTTAGGCTTTTATGGTCAGTGTAGATCACAAAGGTGATGCCCTGAAGCATCTTTGTCTAATGACATGGTGAGTTTCGAGGGAGCTTCCGAGGAGGGAGAACATCTGACGGAGAGGTTCCCCAGGTGGGAAGGTACCTGAAAGGCTCAGAAAAAAGCGTTAGGAGGTCCCCAGGATGTTTTTCCGGGGAGGAGCCTCCGACGCCCAAGTTAGTGTCCTAATAGTGAGTAAAGTAGGGACCCTAAATGGATATAGGATCTGGCCTGTATATGTTTTCTGCTGTGCGAGAGTGATGATGGAGATGTCCCCCTTGCCAAGTCCTGTTTCCCAATATTTATAGAAGTACCTGGCCTGTTCGGATCCTGACATGTGTGCGGTCGGATTCTTTCTGTGCTTTTTGGGTGTAGGGAACAGGTAGCCGTTTGCAGGCTCCTGGTTTTGTGGCTGAGATGGGACTTGGATGACGTCAGCGTGTCAGGCCACCATTTCAGGCAGCGTGTGGGCGATCTGTTAGAGGCTCATTAAATGCTCATTAAATGCACATGCCGTACTCCCGAGGTCCTTTGGGCGAGGTTGCCCTTTGGTACGGACGCCCTTCTTCAGGAATCACGCTAGTGGCTCGGGGAGTTTTCTAGCTCGGGAGTTCCGCCTTCGGGGAGAATCTCTCCTGCTTTCAGTAGCTGGTTCTTTTCTCTTCGTCGTGCTCGACTTCGCTTCTACCGAGGTCGATGGCAATGCTTCTTTCCGAGCTACGTCAGGCTCCCCGAACAAACCTTCGGGGAAGTATATACTGGAAGAGGCGAGAGCCCTTCGGCTATCACAGGCCCCCCTCGAAAAAGCCAAAGTGGAAACTTCAGTTTGTTCGCTTCCTGAGGGCCCCTCTTTGGGCCTTGAGTGCAGTACCTGTTCCGAAGACGGACCTTTTGTCCGAAGACGTAGGCTTTTCTACCATAGCTTGTCTGTTGGTATCTTTGAAGTTACCTGCTTTCCAGCTTTTTAGGTTTGCATCACGTCATGTGTCAGGAATAGGTGTGTCAGTCTAGAATGACACGCCTAAGGATGAGGGGTGTCGGGACACGCATCCCCCCTTTTGGCGCGATGGTTGACATGTGGCAGCTTGTCATTGGTGGGATTCTGTTGTAACGGCAGGCGCGCCTTTTTAGGTGCAAAAAAGCAGTTATGGCATCGTTTTGCCTTTGCAGAGCACTTATGACGCTGGTTCGCCTACCTCGCTCGGTATATATATATGCTCATTTCATCATTTGTCTCTCTTGCTTTTGCTTTTGCTCTGGTTTTCCTTCTGCTTTCTTCTGCTTTTCACGGCGGTTCTTTCACCTGAGCTTTTTTCCAGTCACCTTTCACGACGGCGTCTTCACACACAGATTTCGAAAAAAGATTTGGTGGGTTTTGATTTCCAGAACTCTTTGTTTTTTAAAGTTTTCCCGAAGTTCATTTTTGCCTTTTTCCGAATTCATTTTTCAGCCAAAAATACCTATTCCTGAAAGTTGGCAACCTCTTTTGTCCCACCCTTGCTGCACCACTCCTACAAAATTAGCAAGGTGGAACAAAAAAATTTTCCTTCCTTCGTACGCTGTTACGAGGTTGCCACGTTCTGACCATTACAGCTTCTCAAACCATAGTAACGAGATTACCGTTTTCCAAGCTCAGCTGAAAGCCGGACTTCGGTTCCCTCCTCTGAAGTTGATTTGCGACTTTTGCCAATTCCATGGCATTACCGTAAATCAACTTCCTCCGAACTCGTACTGCTATTTCAACGCCTTCCTCTATATGTGTGGCGTTTTCAAAATAGAACCCCACTTCATCATTTTTATGCCATACTACAAGCTCTACGTGGTCCCGAAGGGTGGCTTTTACTTCATGCTACCTCGGGGATCCGGGAGCAAAAAGTATATGTTCACCTTCGCCACTAAGGACAGCTGGCAAGGTTGGCAAAAAAAGTTTTTCTTTCTGAAGATGGAGGAGGCCTGGTCGCATGTTCCGACCAAGTGGGCTCAGGGAAGGCTGGAGGATGACGTTGTAGATCCGAGGATACTGTTGACTCCCGAGTTGACTTCTGTATTCGCGGATTTCGACAGACGTATCCGAGCCGTCGCTGACTGGGGTCTCGAGGTCCCTTCGCGCTCTCTTTACCCCTTCCCCATCAATTGGAGGCTGATGACCGAGGAGGTCCTTCGGGAGCTAGGGGTGGTAAAGGAGCATAAGATGGACCTCGGGATGCCGGCTCCTGCCATCGTTGGGAAGGATTCCTGGCTAGTGCAACTCCTTCGGGAGGAAGTTTCTTTCGAAGCTTTTTATGGGAGTAAGTTATTTTCTAGTTTCTTTGTTATAACTTCGTTCTGGACTCACACTAATGTCTTCCTTCTTTTTCAGAAATGGGCGAGGACACTGCCGCCTTCTACAAATCCCTTTTCATCGGTCAATTCGAGAGGGGTGAGCAGACGAAGAAAGCCGTCTCCCGAAGGCGGAAAACGACCGAGGCTGGGCCTTCGGCTAAACGGGCGAAGAAGACCATTCCATCTATTCAGCGAGAAGCTTCCGAGGAGGCTAGCGAAGAGCCGGAAGCTGCCACCGTCCCTCAGCCCGAGGTTACTGCCGAGGTCCCTCCTCAGAGTCCTACCCCGTCACAGGCTCTTCTGGACGCCGTGGTAGAGGCCCCTTCTACCGAAGAACGGCACAAAAGCAAAGGCAAGGGGATCTCTGCCGAGGAGGTCCCAGATCCCGACGATGACGTGGCAGAAGTGCCAGCAGGTTCGTTTTTGTGATGTCTTGCCTTAATCTAGCTTTCTGTTTTGAGGTTTACTTGCCTTAATCCAGCTTTCTGTTTTGTCGTGCAGAGGAGTTGCTCACTCCGGATTGGGCAGCTGAGCATGCAAAGAGGAGAGCCCTTCGGGACGCCCGCATCCCGAAGGAGCCTTTCTGGACGTTTACGGAGGACATGAATTTGTACTCCGGAGATTGCCAGCAAATGGCTAAAGAGATCTCGAAAGGGATCCTCACCGAGGCCTCCTTTAAGGCCATTGCCGAGGCTCACCCGGGCGACGATTCTCTTGCCGCGAAGCTTTCCGAACACGCCGCCCAGGTATACTTCGCGCCTATCTTTCTTCCTTGAATTTTTTCTAAGTGTTTGGTTTTCTCTTTGTCTTAACGACCTCGCCTTTATCCTTTTGCAGCTACTGGGGTATGCCGGCTTTCTCAGAGTTTGGGTGGCGAGGCAGACGGCGTTCCGAGCTTCGGCCTTAGAAGCCTTAGAAAAAACTAAGGCCATGTGCTCGGAATTAGCTGTCAAGAATTTGCAGCTGGCCCAAGCTGCGGAGAAGGAAGTTGCCACCCTTCGGGAGGAGTTCCAGAAAGAAAAAGAGGAACTTTTGAAGGACTCCTCCCAGAAAATTTCTGACCTCGGCTCCCAGGTGGCGGAGCTGATCTCGGCAAATGAGGCGCATCAGAAAGAGAAGTCAGAGGCTGAAGGTCTCCTGGCGAAGGCGCTTGCTGAGAAGGCTGCGCTCCAAGCCGAGGTTGATGCTTTGAAGAAGGAGCCGAAGAAGAAGACGAAGGCACTGAAGAAGGAGATCTCTGATCTGCAGAAGGACCTCGAGAAGCTTGAGGTCGAGAAGGATAAGTCTGACCAGATGACCAAGGTTGGTTTTCAGGATGGGTTCTGTCTTGCTCGGCACCAAGTCCTTCAGAGGTTTCCAGATCTGGACCTCTCTTTCTTGGCGGCCCTGAACATTCCCGAGGGACCTCGGTGGACCTGGTCTAAGATTGATCATCTGAACTTGCCTTCTTCTATTTCGGCGCCGAAGGCGGCGGAAAAGGACGCAGGAGCTGATGACTCCCGGGACGCCGAGATTCCTTAGCTTGTTCTAGGATCCTTTGCCTTCTTTTTCTTCTTTTTCTTCTTGTAATTTTCCTTCTCTGTAAGCAGTTTTATAAATAAAGATACTTTCTTTCATAGAATTTTGGCTAAGTCTTTCTGTGTGAATTTTTTCGTTTCTCGCCGTCCCGAACACGTTTGCTCTCAGAGACTTCGCAAGACGATCACCAGACTTGTTTAGGCTTGGGAGTACATTGCCTTCTGCCTGAAAAAAACTTTTATACTTAGAAAAAATTCTTTCTAAGAAACTTTTGTACTTGGAAATTTTTGTATCTTGTACAATTTTTTCCACTAAGGGCTTTAAGCATAGAACTTTTTCAAGGCTTCCGAATGCCAAGTATTTTTTAGTTCTACGCCTTCGGCATCGCCGAGTTTGTACACCCCTTTTCGTACTTCGGCCAGTACCAGGTAAGGACCTTCCCATTTTGCGCGAAGTATGCCGTGGGACGGCCTTCGGGGGCCAAATTCAGCCTTTCGGAGGACGAGGTCTCCTTTCTTTATCCCCTTTGGCCTTGCGCGTACGTTTATGGCCGAAGCTACTCTTTGCTGGAAGGCTTTTCTTCTCAGCTCGGCTGTTTCTCTGTGTTCGCTGATGAGGTCCAGCTTGGTTCTTAGGCCGAAGTCATTTCCCCTTTCATCAAACACTTGTACTCGCACCGAAGGTTGTACTATCTCTATTGGGATGATGGCCTCTGTTCCGAAAACAAGCGAAAAAGGGGTTTCCCCTGTGGCTCTTCGGGGTGTTGTTCGGTAGCTCCACAATACACTCTGGAGTTCGCCTGGCCATTTCCCTTTTGCTTCCCCTAGCCTCTTTTTCAGACCATCTTTTATGGTCCTATTAGATACCTCTACTTGGCCATTGCTTTGAGGATGGGCTACTGGGGCGAAGTGCATCTTTATTCCGAGGTTGTTGACAAAGTCCTGGAACCCTTTGTCTATAAACTGGGATCCATTGTCGGCTACCAGTATCCTCGGTATGCCAAATCTGCATACAATGTTCTTCCATACGAACTTCTGCACTTCTTTAGCTGAGATAGTTGCTAATGGTTCTGCCTCGACCCATTTAGAGAAGTAGTCGACTGCGACTACGCAAAACTTTACGCCCCCAGGTGCTGTCGGGAGCGGCCCGATGAGGTCTATGCCCCAAACTGTGAAAAGCCAGGGATAGTCAGCCAAAGTTACCATTTCCGAGGGTGCCCTCTGGATATTAGCGTGTCTTTGGCAGCTGTCACATTTTCGGACGAACTGTCGGGCATCCTTTCTTAGGGTAGGCCAAAAATATCCTTGGCGAAGTACCATTGCGGCGAGGGCGTCAGTTCCAATGTGTGATCCACAAGTGCCTTCGTGAACTTCTTCGAGGATCATTTCAGTGTCCTCTTCCCCAACACACCTCTGTAGTGGATTGGCGTATCCCTGCCGATATAACTCTTCCCGATCAGGAAGAATCTTCCGGCACGTCGCAGGTCTTCGGGGAGGGCATTGGTTGCGAGGTATCTTTTTATTGAATTCTTCCAGCCTTTTCCCGAAGTCACTATGTTCAGTACTTCGATGCTCGGGCGGTCTAGTACCTCGGTATGCGTTCTTGACTTTGCCAAGCAATCTGCCTCGGCATTATGTCGCCGAGGCACATTTTCGATTCGAACGTTGTTGAATTCTCGAATGAGCTTAGCCACGAGTCGTGGTATTTTGCCAAGGTTGGGTCCTTTGCGCCATAGTCTCCTGCTGTTTGTCGAACTACCAGCTGGGAGTCACTGTGAGCCTTCAAGTTTCTTATGCCAATTTTTCTGGCCAGGCGCAACCCTGCTATGAGAGCTTCATACTCAGCCACATTGTTGGTGGCGCTGAAGCTGAACTTGATGGCCTTTGTCACCTCTAGACCTTCGGGTCCTCTGATAATTACCCCGGCTCCTTGGTGTTCGGACCCTGAGGCTCCATCCACATGCAGCGTCGATTCTGGCTCATCTTCACCGAGATCTGGATGGCTGTCTTCGGTTATGGGTACTTCGGCGATGAAGTCTGCCAATGCTTGAGCTTCAATGGCTTTTCTGGGCTCGTGTCATGTTCACCCAGCTCTATGCACCATTTGGAAAGTCTTCCCGAATGATCAACTTTTTTCATAACATCCCGTAGAGACAGACTACTTCGGACGATGAATGGGTGAGCCTGGAAGTATGGCCACAATCTTCTTCCTGCCAGCACCAAGGCATATATGGCTTTTTGTAGCAATGGATACCTGACCTCGGCGCCGTGCAGGGATTTGCTTACGTAATAAACTGGCCATTGCTTCGACCCTTCCTCTTTCACAAGGACCGAGCTTACTGCTTTTTCTGAAACAGCGAGGTACAGGATGAGGGGCTCTCCTTCGCGAGGTTGTCGCAGAGTAAGCAGTCGAGACAAATAGATTTTAAGTTCTTCCGAGGCTTTTTGAAAATCCTCATTCCAAGGATGGCCATCGTCCCCGAGGTCATTTTCTCCTTTTGCTGCCTTAGTAAGGACTTTGAAGAATGCCCGACACCGATCTCCGTACCTGGAGATGAACCTGCTAAGAGAAGTTATCCTTCCAGTGAGTCTCTGCACATCTTTCACTGTGATGGGAGTTCGGAATTCGAGCAGAGCCTTAATTTTTTCTGGGTTAGCATCAATGCCCCTTTCTGATACCATGTACCCCAGAAATTTTCCCGAGGTCACGCCGAAGACGCATTTTTCGGGGTTAAGGTGAATTCTGAAGATTTTGAGTTGTTGGAAGGTTTCCTTTAGATCTGTGACGTGGTCGCTAGGCACCTTACTTTTGACTATCATGTCATCAACATAGACTTCCATGTTCCTCCCTATTTGGTCATGAAAGACTTTGCTCATCAGCCTTTGGTAGGTGGCTTCTGGATTTTTGAGCCCGAAGGGCATCCTAGTGTAACAATATGTTCCACCTTCGGTGATGAAGGCAGTTTTCTCTTCATCCTCGGGATCCATCCTTATTTGATGATACCCACTGAAGGCGTCGAGGAAGCTTAAGAGCCCATATTCGGCAGTTGAGTCAACCAACTGGTCTATCGGTGGGAGAGGGTAGGAATCTTTTGGGCAGGCATCGTTCAAGTTTCTGAAGTCGATGCACATCCAGAGCTTACTACTCCCTTCTTTTGTAGCAATGACCACATTGCATAGCCATTCGGGGTACTTGACCTCCCTAACTACATTTGCGTCCATCAAGCGCTGTACTTCGGTTTTGATGAATTTACTTTTGTGGACCGAGATGCCTCGTTTCTTTTGCCGGACAGGCTTTGCTTCCAGACTTACTTTAAGGCTATGTTGTATTATGTGAGGGTTTACCCCTGGCAAATCCTTTGCCGAGTAGGCGAACAAACCTTTATTCATCTGTAGAAAGGATACAAGGTTTTTCTTGTCACCTTCGGCCAAGTTTTTCCCTATTCGGGTATTTTGGCCGGGGACAAGTTCTATTTCTTCCGTTTCTACTTTTGCGAACTCTTCCGCCCCGCCCGTTTTTGGTTCTTTGGTCGGTAGAGTCCCCCCTGCTGTGGTTTGTGCGAAGTTGGCTGCTGGGGCCTTTTCGGGCTTTGACAAACACCTTCCTGACCTCGGCTTGGTCGATGAATATTTCGGCGTCTCCATCCTTGGTGGCAAAGGTTACTGTTAAGTACTTCACATCTGGGCGAATGTGCAAATTCCCTTGTGTTTGCCTTCCAAGGATGGCGTTGTACGACGAAGGGACATCCATGACGATGAACCTTGTCATTGTGGAGGCAAAAATTTCTCCTTTTCCGTTGACCGAACTCCCTTTCATCATCAGGTGAAGGTCGATCCAGCCGAGGATGGGCAGCTCTGAGGGTCCTATTCCAAAGGTTGGCGAAGTAACAGGCTTGAGGTCGGTGCTGGATATTCCCAAGCTTGGGAGCAGATGCGAGAATAGGACGTCGACGTTTGATCCATCGTCAAGCAATACCCTTTTGACGTCCCAATTTCCTATTCTCGTCATGACCAACAATGGGTTGTCATGTGGGAAGATGACGGAGGAACCATCTCTTCGGGTGAGTTTTTTCGATGGGCTTTGGTACTCCATCGTTGCTATTTCCCTAGCTTTCCTCTTTTTTCCCGAGGACGGTAGTCCAGTGGTGATGGTTTGTATTACCCCCGCCGAAGGTGGGAGGCACTTTTTTGGACTTCGGTTTCTCCTCCTGTCAGAGTCATACTCCTCTTCATCAGCCTTTCCTTCCTCCTCTCTTCTTGCCTTCGGCGAAGGCATTCGCAGATAGCGCCCAAGTTGGCCTTGCTTAATCAGTGACTCGATATACTTTTTCAACTGGAAGCAGTCTTCAGTGTCATGACCGTGGTCGTGATGAAACTGACAGAACTTCTTCACATTCTTTTTGTTGTCAGCGGTCATCGCCTTTGGTCGCTGAATCTGGGACCCCTGTTTCTCCATTGTCATAAGGATGTTGGTCCTTGTGGTGTTCAGGGGTGTAAAGTTCGGAGGAGGCTTCCTTCCCCTGAACCTCCGAGGTCGTCCTGTTTGCTCTATCGGATACTTGGCTTGCTGGCTTGATCTTTCGAGGCGGGAATGATCGTTCTTCGGCCCCCCCATTCTTAGCTTTTCGGCTGTCATATGTTGCTCGGCCCTTCGAAAAAATTCACCGAGCGTGTCCGGGGGCTCTTTGGAAAACTCATAAAACAGCTGCGAGTCCCTCCGAAGGCGCCGTATCATGGTGAGGATGCGTATTTCTGGCCGAAAGTCTGGAACACTTAGGGCCTCTCCGTTAAATCTTTCGACATAGTCACAGATGGTTTGCCCGTTCCTCTGTGCTATGTCGAACATCTGTACTGGCATCTTCGCTGTAGGACGACTTCCAATAAACTGCTGGGTGAAGGCAGTGGATAGCTCCTGGAACTCTCTGATGGTTCCTGGGGCCAGAGAGTTGTACCATGCTGTAGCAAGGCCGGCAAGGGTGACCTCGAAACATTTGCATAGGGTGGCATCGTCAGCCCCGTGCAACACCATGCTCCGTTTGTACTTCGTCAGATGGGCCTGTGGATCTGTTCGGCCATCGTACGTTTCTAGCCAAGGTACCCGAAAGTTACTAGGCATGGCTGCCTCGACTATTGTTCGGGTGAACGGTGACTCATCGCCACAGAAAGTTTCAGATAGTCTGGCCCATACAGGTTTGCGGGCTACCTGTTTTTCCACCCTTCCCAACCTCGCCAGCATTTTCTCCATGAGGACCACAGCACTAGGTTCTTTTTCTTGGTGCTTGTAGGTTTCTGGGAAGGGAGATCGTCGACGTCTTTTCGGGGATGGACTTCGCCGCCGAGGAGACGGTGATTTCGCCTCAGGCGACAGGCTCCTTCGGCGTGGGGTCTTAAGTCGTTTAAGTCCCACTGGCTCCTTAGACCGTTCCCCGAAGGGCATGTTCTCTGTCGAAGACTCCTCATGTGGATCTCCGGTTTCCCAACTCCAGTGGGGGGATCTAGGACTTTTCCCCCGGGGAGGTGCTGGCGAGGAAGCCTTCTGGGCCTAGGCCGGTTGCGGCCATCTTTGGTCTATTTGTTGTGTCATTTCGGCCACAATGGACCGTTGTAGTCGCGCAGAAAACTCATGGTTACGACCAGAGGACGTTCTTCCTCCTGCAGAGAAGTCCCTGGAAGGGGTAGCTCGGCAGCTGGTTGGACTTCGGGCGCGGACGAGGACTTCGGAAGTGCCTTGTCCTTAGAATGCCAAGTCTCAACGACAGCCACCTGAGGGTGGTTTCCCACAGACGGCGCCAAATGATGCCCTGAAGCATCTTTGTCTAATGACATGGTGAGTTCCGAGGGAGCTTCCGAGGAGGGAAAACGTCTGACGGAGAGGTTCCCCAGGTGGGAAGGTACCTGAAAGGCTCAGAAAAAAGCGTTAGAAGGTCCCCGGGATGTTTTTCCGGGGAGGAGCATCCGACGCCCAAGTTAGTGTCCAGATAGTGAGTAAAGTAGGGACCCTAAATGGATATAGGATCTGGCCTGTATATGTTTTCTGCTATGCGAGAGTGCCGATGGAGATGTCCCCCTTGCCAAGTCCTGTTTCCCAGTATTTAAAGAAGTACCTGGCCCGTTCGGATCCTGACACGTGTGCTGTCGGATTCTTTCTGTGCTTTTTGGGCGTAGGGAACAGGTAGCCGTTTGCAGGCTCCTGGTTTTGTGGCTGAGACAGGACTTGGATGACGTTAGCGTGTCAGGCCGCCGTTTCAGGCAGCGTGTGGGCGATCTGTCAGAGGCTCCTTAGATGCTCATTAAATGCTCATGTCGTACTCCCGAGGTCCTTTGGGCGAGGTCGCCCTTTGGTACGGACACCCTTCTTCGGGAATCATGCTGGTGGCTTGGGGAGTTTTCTAGCTCGGGAGTTCCGCCTTCGGGGAGAATCTCTCCTGCTTTCAGTAGCTAGTTCTTTTCTCTACGTCGTGCTCGACTTCGCTTCTGCCGAGGTCGATGGCAATGCTTCTTTCGGAGCTACGTCAGGCTCCCCGAACAAACCTTCGGGGAAGTATATACTGGAAGAAGCGAAAGCCCTTCGGCTATCAAAAGGAACTACCGATCAAGTAATGCCTCCATTGGTTTAGAGCAAAAATAACTGCTGCCAGTTCTAGATCATGGGTAGGATAATTTTGCTCATGGGGTCTTAACTGCCTTGACCCATGAGCAATGACATTTCTGTCTTGCATAAGCACACAACCTAACCCGGATCTAGATGCATCTGTATATATGATGTAGGGCTTACTTGGATTAGGAAGAATCAACACTGGAGCTTTAATCAACCTCTGGTTGAGCTCCTGGAAGCTCTTTTCACACTTCTCAGTCCACTCAAATCTTTGACCCTTCTTGGTCAGATGAGTAAGAACTGAGGCAATCATGGAAAAGCCTGATACAAATCTTCTGTAGTATCCAGCTAATCCTAGGAAACTTCTGATTTCCTTCACAGTCTTTGGTCTTTCCCACTCTTGCACTGCCTTGACCTTTTCAGGGTCTGCCTTAAGGCCTTGTGCATCTATGATGTGTCCTAGGAAAGACACTTCCCTTATCCAGAATTCACAATTGGATAACTTGGCATAAAGCTGATGCTGCAACAGAGTCTTTAAGATAATCTTCAGATGATGTTCATGTTCATTTTCATCCTTGGAATACACTAGGATGTCATCAATGAACACAACCAAAAATTTGTCCAGATGTGGTCTGAACACCCTGTTCATCAAGTCCATAAAAGTGGCTGGGACATTAGTCAAACCAAATGGCATGACTGTGTACTCATAATGCCCATATCTGGTCCTGAATGCAGTCTTAGGAATATCTTCTTCCTTTACTCTCAATTGGAAGTATCTAGATCTCAAATCTATCTTGGAGAAGATCTTAGCTCCCTTGAGTTGATCAAACAGATCCTAAATCCTAGGGAATGGATACTTGTTCTTGATAATCACTGCATTAAGCTTCCTGTAGTCAATGCATAGTCTCAAAGATCCATCCTTCTTTTTCACAAAGAGAACAAGAGCTCCCCATGGTGAAACACTTGGCCTTATGAACCCTTTTTCAAGAAGTTCATCAACTTGTTTCTGGAGCTCATTCATCTCTGTGATTGGCATTCTGTAAGGAGGTATGGATATTGGACAAGCTTCTGGTTGCAGCTTGATTTCAAATTCAATCTCCCTTTGTGGAGGAATACCTGGCAAGTCTTTAGGAAAGACTGTGGAAAGTCTCTCACTAATAGGTATTCTATCCACTTCTTTATCACAGTGCAATTCATTCAATGCATAACAAAAATCATGCTCAGAAATCACAAGTATCTCATCTAATACCTCTAGCTCCATGCCATGCATTTTATACACTAATTCCTTAGAATTCACTAATGCATGCACTTCATCATCAGGCAATGTGATTTCCCTCTAAGCACAATCAATTCTTATGTTATGCATATCAAGCCAATTCATACCCAGCACTAAATCATACTTAGGAATGTCCAACACTAGCAGATTAGTCATAACCTTAGTCTTTCCTACTACTAGCTCACAATCCTTAGCTAGGTCATAAGTGAAAAGACATTGACTACCTGCTATTTTCACTAAGGATATCCTATGCATGATTTTAGTAGGCAATTTCATGGCATTAACAAATTTCCTAGCCATTTTAGACATAGATGCACCAATATCAAATAGAATACTAACAGGCATACCATTAAGGTAAATGTTACCTCTTAGTGCTCCTCCCTGCTCTGATGTCTCTGGCCTCTCCACTTGGAAGACGCTGCCAGCTATCTGCATCGGAGGCCGAGGCACCGGAGGAACTGGCCTCCGCTGTCCCTCCCTTGGTGCTCCTCCTCTAGGTCCTGCCCCAATAGGTCTTATTGGACCTTGGTCTTCTGGCCTCCTTTGAACCTGTGGGCATTCTTTGATCCAATGATCCATGGATCCACATCTTAGACATGCTTGGGTTTCAAAATAGCAAGGTTTCTTCCCATGAAACTTCTTGCATTTAGGGCAACTTAGGCCAGGGAACTTCCCCTTAACCTTGCCCTCACCACCAAGATGAGAATTCTTGACAATTCCTTTGCCATGTGGTGCCTTCTTCTGCTTGCCTCCTGCCTGAATACTTTCCCCTGGTCCACTGGGAAAGTACTTAGTCTCATACTCCTCTTGCTCTATTAATAGAGCTTTCTGCACTACTTCATAGTATGTAATTGCTCAAAAAGGTCTAACAGCCTTTCTAATGTCTGACTTTAGGCCTCTGACAAATCTTTTGGCCTTCAATTCCTCCAATCCATGATACTGAGGAGCATACCTCATCAACTGATTGAATTTGTGCTCATACTCTAGGACACTAAGGTTGTCCTACCTTAGAGCATCAAATTCAGCTTGCTTCATATCCTTGATGGCATCACTGATGTACTGTTCCTGGAACAGCTGTGTAAACTCTGGCCAGCTCATCTCAATACCTCTTCCTGGCCTTCTGCCCTTCTGGAAAGCATACCTATCTCTGATATTTCTCCACCACATCTCTGCCCTGCCTACCAAGTTTTAAGTAGCCAATGACACCTTCTTTGTGGAGCTGAGTGGCATCCTCTCAAACATCTTTTCTATGAAGATTAACCACTCCTCAGCTCTCTCTGGCCCAGCTCTTCCATCAAACTGTGCAGGTCTTAGGCCTTGGAACCTCTCCAACAGTCTGACCTCATCTAGGCCCTTTAGATCCTCTGATCTATGTCTCTTGGATCTATGAGAGTCCTTTGTATGGTGATGCTCTCTATGATCTCTCTGCCTTCCCCTGGATCTTCTCTCATGGCCTTCCTCAATCTCATTCCTAGTGCAGGAATGGTCATAGACTGAGGGATTGGTCCTGGACACCTGACCAATCTCAGATCTTACTCTTCTGCCACTTGGATTTCTCCTATCCTTATCTTCCACCTCAATGGTCTCATCATTTGTGTCTTCTAAGCTTCTAGAAGGAACATATTCAGATGTGTTCCTAGTATCCTCTTTTGGTTGTTGCTGTGCATCCTGAACTAGTTCTGCTAGAGCTACTTGGACTCCTTGCTGTTGTCCTTGAATCAGCCTCATAAGTACCACCATTAAAAATACCAAATGTGCTCCTAAAATCATCAAAATTTCCAGATCACAACTAGACATACGGAAGTTCATGTACCTGAAATTTCAGACCAAAAATCAAACCACAAAGGTTAGTTTGAAGGTGATCTTTCAGCTGGACCTGAAATGACAGAATTGAGGGGAGTAAGTTTCATTGAGAAACTTAGTAAGGGTAGCACTTGGATTCACTACGCAATGTGACCATCATTAAAACCTGCATCCAAAGACACTAAAACACAAAAACCACAATGCATATATACAAGATATAGCAACCAAATGCAGCAGCCAAACACAAACGACAAACACATGAAATGTGGCAGCAACATATACCATAGGTTAGTCCATAAAACATGTAATAAACTTAACCAAATCACTATGGCAGCCCCCCTCAAGCTAATGCTTGGTCTTAGGAGGATGTTAACACTAGTTAGTACTAACTTTGGGCTCTAGAAACCCTCATTTCACTGCTATCTTTGTACACTTGACAGTAGGTCACAAAACCTTCAGTAAGTGCACTCCCCTCAATAATCTTGGTTCATCAAGCTCATGGCTCTCTTCCAAGCTTAGCCATAGCTCCATGGATGTTTGAAAATACAGAAAACAACCCATGAGAGCAAGAGAACTCTTACCTTGATGGGTATGCTGAAATTGGAGCTTGATCCTAGGTGCACTCAAGCAATAGCACCAAATAGCTTCCAATTGTGCTTCCTTGACTTCAATTGCAAGTAGTTTTGAGTTTGAAGGTATGGTGGCTATGGAGGAAGTGTGGAGGTGAGGGCTGGCATTCTTTTTGCTGGTGGAGGTGAGGGCTGGCATTCTTTTTGCTGGTGGAGGCCGAAATTTAGAGAGCAAAGGTGGTCTTGACTACTTAAATAGTCAAAAGTACACTAAATACACTTAAGTAGTCTTAACCTTGTCTTATGTCATTTTCCTTGCTACAAGACTATGGTTTCTTAGTCTTAATCTCTTAGCCCACATTTGACCATCCTTATCTTCCTTTAGCAGCCCTCCTTATGTGGGATAACCCCACAAAACTTCCATTTGACTTAAGTCATATACATACACATCTTAAGGAATACATTAGGACACTTAGGTCCTTTTATGCCTTTTTGTGTTTTCTTTGTCCTTAGTTGTCTTCCATAAGCAATTTGGTCCTCCAATAGAACTTTCATACCATTCATATCCTTCCCATAACTCTCCAAATCTCTTTTGTGAAATTTTTGCAATTGAGTACCCAAATTTTCAAAATCTTACAAAAAAGTCCATAGGTTGCTTGACAAACAAGCAATCCTTAAGGCTTTTCTTGGGGACCAAGTTACCAACTTGAAACACTTTTAAGGAGGTGTTGATCATACCTTTTACCCCCCACACTACATTCACTATGGTGAGAATTACACAATATAATGGTTTTTAGCCATTATGACACACATGTAATTCTCCCATTTTGTGAGGTGGTAACATGGTACGTTGCTTTGGAAGGCTTTACATTGAAAGCCCTTACAAAGTTCTTCACAAAGAGCTTACTCCCTTTTCTGTCAATTTTCAGGAACGCCTGAAAGAGAATGTTCAAACTAATAGTTGTGGTTTGATTTTTCCTTTGAAATTTCAGGTACATGAACTTCACTATGTTTAGCATTAAACTGGAATGTTTCATGATTTTTAGAGCACATTTGCTAATTTTAGTGTTGGTAGTTTCCGCCTTACGCAGCAGCTGTCTTTTGAAGTTTCTGGAGTGATTTGTGGTTGTAAGGCTCTCCAAGAAGCTAGTGTACATTCCCAACTAAGCTAGGACATTTTAATGATGCATCTATGCATGTAAATACACTATGGATGGTGTATGGACAATATATGAAGCAATAGAGTTATGTTTGAGGTTGAATGTTCAATTCTGTCCATTTGGCAACTCATTAGCTGTTCCAAAGAAAATTATGTTTAATGTTTATGGAATACCTCTAAATTCGGGGGAATAGCTCTCCAAAGTGGTTAAGACATGTAAGAAGCTGCCCATGTTGGTTTTGCACATGGAAATCAAGTGTATGATCTTATGAAATTTTGTGTGGGCAAAATGGTCATAAAGTGACCAGAATTTAGGACTTTGCACTTAAAGTTCCATAACTCCCTATGTAGAAGGAATATCAATATGAAATTTTGATCACACCTAGAACACATACAGAGGTTGAACTAGAATTTCAAATTTCTAAATTTGGAGACCTATAACCAAAGATATGACATTCGAAAGTTGGCTAAGTTACCGTTCATTTGGTCAAACCTTGGTAACGAACTTAAAAAATCCATAACTTGGTCCATAGGTGGGCTTTTGATGTAAAACAAAATTTATTGGCTTTCTCTAAGTCTCTACTTGATAATGGAACAAATAAAATAGGGCATTACATGGTTAGAATGATACAGTTTTTCAGTGGAAGCTACAGGTGCAGTTGCTAGTCACTAGAACTTAACAAGATTGCCTAATGTGTGGAAGCCAAAACTAAGAATTGTGCTAGTGTTTTCCTTCTTAACTGTCATAGTGTGCATAAATGTAAATATGAGTGCTATGGTTTGACAAATATACATATATTTGGATAAAGACCAAGAGGGCCGCTTGGGTAATATAGTGAGCAATGGTCTGATGTCCTACAGAACATGCATAGCTCCTCGGAGATTGACACATTAAATGTTGTCAGTGTTTAAGCTTTCAGAGTGGTAACAGAAGTTGGTATTAGAGCAAGGTTTGAATATGGTTTATATGCATATGACAAGATGCATACAGTTGCATACATGTAGCTTAGTTGTGCTAGCTGCTAATGTTAAGTACCTAACACACTGTATATATTGTGCTCTTCTGATTTCGATAAAACAAGAAAATTGTTGGCACAAGGAGAGGGGATCAGGGACCCCTAAGACCTCCTACTAGGTAAAGGCAGGCCAACAAAAATGGAAGGGGTGTACAAGAGCAACCAAGGGTTCGGGATGTAGAAAACCTAGCACCTAAAATGAACCTACCGCAGGTATGGGTTGAACTACAAAGAAACCTGGGCTAGATAAATGAAGAGATAGTAAAGTTACTGCAAGCTCAACAACAAGGAGTCTAAGTTAGAGTGCATGTGCTAATTATTTGGGTTATGGTTTCACTTTAATTTCGTATTAATAATGGGCCCAATAGTTGAGCCATTATTAAGCCAGAAATTAAATCCTAATTGGATTAAGGCTTTGAAACCCATTAGGCCTGGAAGTTGAGTCTCACTATAGATACAACTTTTAAGTGAGAAATTCGCAGGTCTCCTTGCCCTAGCCTCCCAAAAGCACAGCCACACTCTTCTCTTGCAATTCCTTGGAGGACGTAAACTAGCACTGCAAGCGCAAGAGAAACGCATCTGCGGGACGCGGTGGAAACGTGGTTATCCCGAGAGGCTCATGTGGATACCATAGAGAGCTTGAACACGTCAACTATTCAGGTTTCGTGATTCGACTCTACAGTTGAGTGAGAGATCTCAACCAAAAATTATGTATGAAAATTTTTGAACACTCAGTTTACCCCGTTTCACTTGGATGCTGGAGGGTTTCGGTTAAATTTTGCTGCGCTGTTTGGCTCCCGAAACCCAACAATGGCATCATTTGGCATTGTCTGTAGGAACTCACTCCCAGGTTGCCGTTCTTGAGACTCGGTGTTCTAAGGACAAGGGACTTCAGAGGTCCCCGTCCATGCCGAAAACTCAGTTGGCAACTCAGTAACCTATTGCAGGAACTTCTTTGCCTGAGGACAAACGTCCTGTAATGGTCACAATATGCTTTTTGAGAGATTTTCAGTGTTCCATTGTGGCCGAGATGACTCAGCAACTGGACTGAAGGTGGTCTCAACCACCTTCGGGCCGATGGACCTCCCCTACAGCTAATCGCCAAGAGAGAAGTCCAAAATCTACCCTCCAGAGTTCAAGATGTGGGGACTTTCACGACGAATCCTCAATAGAGGACGTACTTGCTAGGGGACGTCCAGCTGGGGAAACAGGGTCAAAAGCGCCCAAAACTTCCCGCTAGCGTAGTTCATCACTGGACAAGAGGTCATAATCCCCGCGCCGATGAAGCTACTCCCCAAAAAGGAAACATCGCTCTTTGTTGCCATAGGTCATCAGGCAATGGGAAGAAACTGGTATTACAGCCCTCATGGAGAAGATCTTGGAGAGGCTGGAAAAGGTAGATCAGCAGATCACTTTGGAGACATTCACCAGAGATGAATCACCCTTCATCCGAGTAGTGGTAGAAGCACTAATGCCGAGCGACTTCCGAGTGCCACGCTTAGAGACGTATGACAGATGCAGTGACCCCCAAGTACACCTAATGAAGTACAGACGCAGCATGGTGCTACATGGTGCCGATGATGCCACCCTCTACAAATGTTTTGAGGTCATGCTCTCTGTGCCGGCGACCGCATGGTATAACTCCCAGGCCCCCAAAACCATGGTGGGTTTCCGGGAGTTCTCCGTGGCATTCACTCAGCAGTTCATCGGAAGCAGGCCAACGGTGAAGATGTGTATCCAGATGTTTGACATAGCAGAAAGGAATTTGGAAACCATTCACAACTATGTCGAGAGGTTCAATAGGGAAGCACTAAGTGTTCCGGACTTCCACCCCGAAATCCATATCCTCGCAGTGATCAAGGGACTTCGGACTCACTCACAACTCTTCTACGAGTTTTCCAAAGATCCCCTAGACACCCTCAAAAAATTCTACCGAAGGGCGGTCCAACACATGACAGCTGAAGAACTGAGGATGGGGGGGCCAAAGTCTCACCAAATTCACTCCGAGGGTCCAAGCCATTAACATCGCTATCCGGCCGAGGCTAGAGGTAGGCCTCGAAAGCAAAGGGGCATAAAGCCAATGACGTTGACCCCCCTGAACATGACCAGAACAAACATACTGCTGGCCATGGAAAGGTAGGGGAGCTCTATTCAGCATCCGAAGGCCATGACCTTCAAAAGCAAGAAAAACATGAAGAAGTTCTGCCAGTTTCACCGGGACCATGGGCATGACACTGAGGATTGCTTCCAACAGAAGAAGTACATCAAGTCTTTAATAAAGCAGGGCCAACTTCGGCGTTATCTGCAAATGCCCTCCCGAAGGGGAGAAAGGAGAAGGAAAGAAAAAAAAAAGATGAGGACTATGATTCCAACAGACGTCAGAACCGAAGTCCTAGAAAAAATCCCCCACCTCCGACTGGGGTGATCCAAATGATCACCACTAGGATGCATTCGGCCAAAAGGAAAAGGAAAGTTCATGAAATCTCAATAATGGAGTTCAGGAACCCATCGAACAACATCGTTCGGAAAGATGGGTCTACCATGAAATTCCCTCATGACTATCCCTTCCTAATCATGGCGAGGATAGGAAGTTGGGATGCCAAGAGAGTGCTCATCGACGATGGCTCCAATGTCGACGTCCTATTGTCTCATCTACTACCGAATTTGGGCAACTCAAAAGGTGATCTCAAGCCTGTCACCTCCCCTACCTTCACCTCCCCTACCTTTGATGCTGAGAGGAACTTTGCCTCAGAACAAGGAAGAGCTCTTCACTTCTAGCATGACAAGGTTCATCATCATAAATGTCCCTCCGTCATACAATGCCATCCTCGTGAGGCAGACGCAAGGGAATCTCCACATCCATCTGGATGTGAATACTTGACTGTGACCTTCACAACGAAGGACGGGGACACAAAGATATTCATTGACCAAGCCAAAGTGAGAAAGGTCTTTATGAAAGCAAGACAAGGTCTAACTAAGATCGATGTGCAGACTTCGCGAGAAAAGACCATGCTTGGAGAAGCGGCAAGGGAGGAAGAAACAAGAGACCTTGAAAAAATAGAAATAAAAGATGTAGAACTTGTCCCAGGTCGAAGTACCCGAGTTGGGAAAAAACTAGCCAAAGGTGGCAAGAAAAAGCTTGTATCTTTTCTATTAATAAACAAAGATCTATTTGCCTACTCTCCAAAGGACATGTCTGGGGTAGACCCTCGCATAATCCAACATAGCCTTAAAGTGCGCCCAGAGGTGAAGCCTGTTCGACAAAAAAAGCGATGCCTCTCGACACATAAGAACAACTTCATCAAAACTGAAGTGCAACATTTAATGGAAGCAAGCGTAATAAGGGACGTCAAGTACCCCAATTGGCTTAGCAATGTTGTCATTGCTACGAAAGAAGGGAGTGATAAGCTTCGAACGTGCATCGACTTCCGAAACATAAATGATGCTTGTCCTAAGGACTCGTATCCTTTGCCACCAATAGATCAATTGGTGGATTCCACTGCCGAGTATAGACTGCTAAGCTTCCTTGACACTTTTAATGGATACCACCAAATTTGGATGGATCCCGAAGATGAGGAAAAAACCGCCTTCATCACCAACGTCGGGACCTATTGCTATGTCAAAATGCCCTTCAGCCTAAAGAATGTAGGGGCGACATACCAAAGGCTGATGAATAGGGTGTTTGACACCCTAATCGAGAGAAATATGGAAGTACATGTCAACAATATGATAGTTAAGAGCAAACTTCCTGGCAGTCATATGCTAGACTTAAAGGAAACATTCCACCGACTTTGGGAATTCAGAATCTGTCTCAACCCGGTGAAGTGTGTGTTCGGGGTAAATGCGGGCAATTTTTTCGGATTCATGGTATCAGAGAGAGAACTAGACACCAACCTAGAAAAAGTTAAGGCCCTACTTGTCACACCCCACACAGGCCCCAGCCCATGCACACTCTGTAACACTCACCCATTCTTGTTCAAGGTTGCCAAACTAACACATTTCTCAAGTGTTGTTATCAACTTTCCAATTCGGCCAACCTTTGTTATTGGGCTTTAAGTCTTATTTTCTTAAGTTAATGGGCCTGGGAGGTGGCCTAGGAGGCTTTTAAGGGTACTTCAACAAATACTTGCAACAGAAGTGAGACCCAATACTGTAATCTTGCAAAACAAGCAAGGCTGTAATTAATAACTTGCATAACAAGCAAGGCATACACTTATGTAAGTAAGTTCCTAGGATGTGTGCTAATCAAGTTTGCTACTTAGTATATGACAACCCAGAAGCCCAAGAATACCATAAGGTTTAAAAATCCAAGTTTAGGTGCAAATGAGCTTTCGGCCATGAATAACACATAAGGGCTCTTAACATGAAACACATCCATCATTCATATAAACATGCCATAAACTGGCCCATAAGCATTCAATATATATACATAGCCAAAGTCAGCCACAACCAAGCACATCTTGGTGAACAAAACACGTCAAGTACAACAAAACCTAAGGGCACTCGAGATCACAACCATGAACACAAAAAGAAAAGGTAGTCTACAAGGGTACACCTAACTTGGCCAAGCCAATACTAGCCAATAGTCACTCCCACCAAGTCATGCTTCCAACCCAAGGTACCTACTCGCCAAAAAGCACTTTGAGTATGCCATAGAGCAAGAGACACTACAGAACAAGGCCTATAGCCATGTTTATAGTCATGAAGGTAAAGACCACTATCAGAGCAATAGTCCACACATCCATAACTGCAGTCCTAGTAGTATCCCACACTAACCAAGCCTGTAAAACTTATAATATAAGTCTTGGCCAAACACTAACTACATAAGTCTTGTGCATGTATAACTATAATCATAAGCCAAGCACTCATTGGCACTTACCTTGAACTCGAAGGTACACTAGCACGCAAGCAACACTCACACAACCACAACTACTCAAGTAGTGTATCCTTTCCTAAAAACACAAATATATGGGAATGAGTATAAAACTCAGTAGGATTCACAACATATAACGACCATACATGGTCTATTTAGTTAAGTTTGAAACTTAACCTACTTAGTGCTGAGTGAACCTGCAAATAAAAACACACAGACAAGGAAAAACAATGCATATATACATATATATATTCACAACATACATCAACCAAGACACTATATAAACAATAACACTATCTACAGGGGATAGCACACACAAATAACACATTCAAGCACACAACACACACACAAATTCCCAAATTGTCTCTCGGCCAAAGCCACTAGTATGTGTTCATGTGTCTTTGTACACCTAACTTTACTATTTCAATCCATCTTCCACTAGAGCTCCGAAACATTAGTAAGTTGGCCTCCCTCACTAAAGTTTCTAACACATTATAAAATTGACTAGCTAGCCAAAACAATAAGAACCCGAAAGTCCTTCCATAAGCCCATCAAGTGACTAAGATCATTTAGCATAATTAACCATCACTTAGTCACTCTAACTACTTGAATCATGGAGAGATACCAAGCAAACAAGTAGACATGAATCCTACCTTTCTAAAAACAAGCTTGAGGTCTCGGTTGAGCTTGTGTCTCTAAGGCCAAAGTTAGCTTTCCAAACCAAGGTTTCCTAGCACAACAAGGCCATTACTTAGCCATCATAATCACTTGATCATGGACATTTACCAAGGATTTCAAGTGAACCGTGAATCTTACCTTAAATGGAGCTTAAGCAACCCTCAACCTAACCTTGTTTCTTCAATTCCAAGCTCCCACTTGAAGTTCAAGGTCGCCTACCTCCAAAATTCAGTAACCAAGCTTGATTCTTGCTTTCAAGCTTTAATTTCACCACAATTTGGCATCAATTTGGCAGCAAACATCCAAGAACACCAAGACCCATTTTGGCCGTGAAAATGGGGAGGATGAAACCCGAAATGATGGCAATTAGTTTAGTGGAAGCATGCAAATTTTAGTAATGAGCTACATGTCACTAAAATGGTCTAATGCCCATTCTCGGCCTAGTTAACTTTGCGTGGTGCCATTAAGTCCTCAAGATCACATAGTCTTACTTAAATCACTCGGTTACGAGTGCAAAACAACCCCAAACTTTCTTTCCCACCGTTTATTACATAGTCATTATTCCATGTGCACATTGGACCTGAGACTTCTCGGTTTTGCACAAACATCACTTCTCTCAATTTCATTAAAGTCCCTCATTTTTATTTTCTTGCCACAAACTTCATGGCCATTTTTGTTTGTGCATTTGGAACCCAAAACTTCTCAAATTAGCACATACACCACTATTCCCTTACTCAAACAAGTCCTTCATGTTTCATAGCATTTCTTCTATTTTCTTGGACTGGGCCAAGCACTGAGGAATGAACCTGACACTGCTAGGATTCTAAACTCCTACAACAATCAAGGATGTGCAAAGACTGACTAGGAGAATCACTTTGCTTAGTAGATTCATCTCCAGATATGGGAATCGGTGACGACCATTCTTGAAAGTGCTCACCAAAGCAGTAAAAAATGAAGGTACCTTTGGTTTGTCGGAACATCCTTGGACCGAAGACTGCCAAAAGGACTGGGATGAGCTCAAAAGCTACCTAGCCTATCTGCCAACACTACGAAAGCTGAAGGAAAGAGAGTATCTCATCCTTTACCCCACCATCAGCAAAAAAATGGTGAGTTCGGTGCTTGTAAAAGAAGTGGAACGATGGCAGTGGCCAGTATACTATGTGAGGAAGTCCCTACATGGTGCCGATGTCATGTTCATTCCCTAGTGCTTGGCCCAGGCCGAGAAAATATAAGAAATGCTTCGAAAACATGAAGTACTTGCTTGAGCATGGGAATAGTGGTGTATGTGCTAATTTGAGAACTTTTGGGTTCCAAATGCACAAAGAAAAATGGCCATGAAGTTGTGGCAAGGAAATAAATGTGAGGACTTTAATAAAATTGAGAGAAGTGATGTGTGTGCTAAACCGAGAAGTTTCGAGGTCCAATTGCACATAGAAAATGGATATGCGGCCAATGCCAAGAAAAAAAACTTGAAGGTCACTTTGAGCACTCTTTCGGGTGCTAAATATGGCACTATGGGGCATGGATGGATTGCATTGCACCATGCAAAAACTTGTCATGACCGAGAAGCAAGTTAAGCCCATTTTGAGGCCATGTGGCTTACATCCGGTTAATGCATGGTTCCACCCATCAAACAAGCCATCATTTCAGTTTAGTTTTTGGCTTAACTGAGTTCATTGTGTTCTTAGGAGCAAAGGACATTTTACTGCCGAGTCCATGCCAAATTCGTGATGAACTAAAGCTTGGACACAAAATGAAGCTTGGAATCTTCACTTTCGGCACTAGGCGACCAAGAAGTTCAAGTAAAATATTGGGTTTCAAAGTTACAAGAAGAGGCCGAGACATTCAAGCTTGGGATTGAGGTAGATATTCATAAATTACTTGAATGTGTGGTATAAATTCAATGAACAAGTAATATTGGTGACTAATTGATAGTGGAAATGTGCTAGGCCATCTTTGCTGAGAGACATTTCGTCTTGGATGTTCAAGCATTAACCAAGATGGCTCAAGCTTTGTTTGGAAAGGTAGGGTTCACGGACATACTTGTTTGCTTAGTAATGTACCATGATTCAAGTAGTAGAGTGGCTAAGTGATAGTTAGAATATGCTAAATGACCATAGTTACTTGATGGGCTTATTGAAGTGATTCGGTTTTATGAGCATTGGTTAGCTAATCAATTATTTGCATGTGCTAGAAATTCTAGTGAGTGAGGCCAACTTGCTAGAAATTTCGGAGCTCTAGTGGATAGTGGACTAAAATGGTGGAGTAGTAAGTGCAATGGTGCACAAGGGCACATGCTAGGGCTTCAGCCGAATGTACATTGTGGTGTGTGAATGTGTATCTTGTGTGATTTAGTGATTTCATTGTGCTTGCTAACCCATAACATTTATATTGATGCCTATATGCCTCAGTTATCATTGTATTTTATATATCGTTGGTCTTTTTGGTGTTTTTATGTTTTCTTTTGCAGGACATTATGAGCTTAGGGAGGTTAAGCCTAGAGTTTGATACTTGGCTTAACTAAATAAACTCATAATTGAGTTGTTATGGTAGTGAACTCTACTGAGTAATTGTTACTTATTGCCCGCACATTTGTGTTTCAGGAAAGGATAATCAGCTTGAGTGGTGTTTGCTTGAATTGCTAGTTTGTGTGTGCTAGTAGTGCTTGTGTGCTTAAGGTATGTGCCAATGTTGTGCTTGGCTTGATTAAGTTGTTACATTTACAAGTCTTGGTTCAACGTTTCGGCCGAAACTTATGTTTTAAGTTGTCCGGGCTTGAGTAGTGTGGGATTGTCTAGGTGAGTAACTATGGATGTGTGGACTATTGCTCTGATAATGGTTTTCATGTTCATGACAATGAACATGTCTATAGGTCTTGTGTTGCAGTGTGTCTTGCTCTACGGCACACTTAAGGCTTTATTTGGAGAGTAATGGTCTTAGCTTGTAAGCATAATTTGGTGAACTTGAAGTTTGGTGAACCTTGGAATGTAGCCATGTTTTGTGTACTCTGTAGGCTACTTTTGTTATGTATATGTGATGACCGAAGTGTGGCCACACTAGTTACCTAAGGACTTTAGGAAAGAAGGGAGCCAGACACCTGAGGAATACCACCTCGGCAGAATGCCGGTACCTACCTCGGGAAATCAACGGACCGTCTTCCTTGCGAGGGCGACCGAACTAACCTCGGAAACAAGTGATGCCCTGAGGTACCAGCCTGACTCCGGGAATGGCCCCCACTACGAAGACGGACTTCAACCTAGGGGACCTCAGAGGCACGGCAGAAGTCATCCAGGAGTCTCTAACACTTCGCCCGTACGCCCTGCACGGCGTCCTCACATGTACTCTGACAAAGTGACACACCCTTCATCTTGTCATATCGGGGTATGATTGTTGCAGCTCATGGCTCGAGGAGCCTGTAGGCGGCCAAGGAATCCCATGCCCAGTAGTACAGGCATCATCCAACCATACACGTGCCACAATCTTAAAGGCTCATTTCCTCCTTTAAATACGCCAGGCACATGGCCATAAAGGGGGCTCCGGCTAGAGAAAAGAGGGACAGAGAGAGGCCGGAAAACAGAGGACACTCTCTCCTCTCCGTCTGAATACTCTCCCTCTGGCTTGCAGAAAGACACGCCAGGTACATGTCTCTTGTACTTATTACGGTGTTTCCCTATGAAAAAAGGCACTAACTTGGGCGTCGGAGGCTCCTCCTCGGAAAAAGATTTCGGGGACCTCCTAACTGCTATTTTTTTAGTGTTCCAGCCAGGCATCCCTGGAGGATCTTTGTTCCGAGCCCTTTACCACACCGTCGGAACTTCCAGTTACCTCCTCGCCATGGGACCAATGAGTTGCCGGCCATCACTTGAGGCGATCCACCCAGGACGCCAATTTTTCTCCAGGACCCCCTGCTGCCTTCATCACCGCACACAGTGGAGATGCCGATCCCGCACAACCAGACTGCATCATTTGGCGCCGTCTGTGGGAACTAGCTCCCAGGTTGCCGAAGTTAAAGCTCGACGTTCTAAGAAGAAGGGGCTTCCGAGGTCCCCGTCCGCGCCAAAAATTCAGCGGGCAACCGAATAATGGCTGCAGGGGTGCCTCCGCCCGAGGGTAAATGCCCTCTGACTACTATCATAGGCTTCCTGCGTGAATACCCATGCCTTGTCATGGTCGAAATGATGTAGTAGTCAAGCCAAAAAAGGCCACAGCTAAGTTCAAACCAAAGCACCTCCGTAGTGCTACCTCGTTGAGGGGAAAAGTCCCGTGTCAAGTCATAAAAGTGTGGGAAGAAAAGATCAACGAGATGAGTCCCCTTCGGGAAGTAAGCCCCTTCGGGATATGGACTGCGGGAAAAGCGGGTTCAGGATGGCCCGGACCTCCCCGAGTTCGGCACTTGTGGAAAAATTGCCATCTCCTCGGTAACAAAGTCAAGACCCACTGCCCCGAAAAGTCATCTATGACTTGACTAGTGGACAGAAGGAACCGATTCTACTTCCCTGAACACGTTATCGCTGTCCGAAGTGACCTGCCCCTATGCAATGTCACAAAAAAGGGTAGAAGCATTCGGAAAAGACTATAAAAATGGTGCATCAAACTCGGAAAGTACTACGTCACGCATGAGCATAGAAGGGCAGTGAACGCCCAGGTACTGGCAGACTACATCGCCGAAATCCCAAAAGGAGGGAAGGCTGGAACCAATAAGGGAGATAGAGAGAAGGTAGATCCAGAATGGAAACTCCTTGCCAGTGGAACCCCAAGCACAGAATGTCAAGACGCTGGGATACCCCCTTGGGGGCCCGAAGGCAGAGAGGCCATAGAAACGATCAAATTTTGATTATCAGAAGTATTGGGCCACCCGAGTATGGAAAAGCTAGGTATAACGACCTCGCATGAAAGGATGAAAGATCCTAGTAGGAGAAACCTCGAAACCAAAGGATCCCAAAAATCTCCTAAAGCGTCAGAAAGTGCAAAGGCGTTCCGAACCATATTTTTCCTGATCAAGGGAAAACCATGCAGGCAAAGGCTATAGGCAAAGGATTTCAAGAATCCATCATCAGCATGAGAAAGCACTTCGGCCTTCTAGCTCAACTGTCGAGCAACAGACAGGCAAGGTTGCCAAAACAGCTATAAAAAAGGACTACAAAAGAGGTTGGAGAAAGCAAAGGGAAAATGGCCAGGAAAATTTCCTATCGAACCTAAGAGTTACCAAAAAAACTCTCAAATGAGCAAAGGGGGGAAAATACCTTTCTCATTTATCTCCAGTATGAAGATGGAAAACCATAGGGGTTTTCCCAAGATCCCTTGGCCGAATGTGGTCTGGAAAAGATGGAAAATGACAAGCGGGAAAATATGGAAAACAACAAGGGTTTTCCCAACATCTTTTGGCCAAATGTGGTCGGGAAAAGATGGAAAATGACAAGGGTTTTCCCAAGATCCCTTGGCCGAATGTGGTCGGGAAAAGATGGAAAACCACAAGGGTTTTCCCAAGATCCCTTGCCCGAATGTGGTTGGGAAAAGATGGAAAATGACAAGGATTTTCCCAAGATCCCTTGGCCGAATGTGGTCGGGAAAAGATGGAAAACGACAAGGGTTTTCCCAAGATCCCTTGGCCGAATGTTATCTGGAAAAGATGGAAAACGACAAGGGTTGTCCCAAGATCCTTGGCCGAATGTGGTCGGGAAAAAATGGAAAACCACAATAATGGTAAGCGAGAAGCGTTTCAAAGTTCCTTGACCGAATGTCATCGGGATCGTTGGAAAAGATCGCTCGAAATATTGGAAAAGATTACTCAAAACACTTAGCCAAAATTATGAGAATTCATTAATCAAAATTTTTATACAGGAAGAAGGTTACAAAGAAAAGAAAAACACGAAGAAAAAGAAGAAGGAAAAAAGCCCTAGGATATTTAGATGGCCCCGGCGTCATGGGAAGCTCCAGCTCCGCTGTCTTTGGCCAACCTCTTCGGAAATGAGGCAGGTGACAGGTTGAGGAGCTTTATCTTTGACCAAGCCCACCAAGGACCCTTGAGAATATCCATGGCTGCCAAAAAGGAGAGGTCAAGGTCCGGATACTTCTTGCGAAACTGATGATGGGCTAGGCATAAACCATCCTTAAAAGCAACCTTCATTGCCTGGACAGCTTTGTCCTTAGCCACATCTAAGTCATCCGCCTCATTCTGAAGATCCGAGACCTCCTTTTGAAGGGTTGCAACCTCCTTCTCTAGCTCTTTCACCTTATTCTTGTTCTTTGAGTCCTTCTTCAGCATGTCGACCTTGGTTCAGAGGTTAGCATCGTCCTCCTTCAGCATGCTAACCTCGGCTCGAAGGTTGGCATTGTTAGCAAGAGCCATAGCCAGGAGAGCGGTCTCTTCCTCCTTCTCCTTTTGAATGGCTTCATTGGCTGAGGTTAAGCCCACAACCTCCGCACCAAGGACGGCCATCTTGTGTGAGAAGTCTTTTATGAGGTCCTCCTGGCCCCTCAAAAACTCATCCCGAACAGCAGCTACCTTCTCCCTGGCTATCTGGCTTAATTCGATATTGGCCAACGCCGAATCAGCACAGAAGCGCTTGGCCATCGCCAGCTCATTCTCGGCCTGAACTCGGGCCTAAGACTGCTCTGTTTTCCAGACCCGAAGGTACTCACTATACCCCAAGAGCTGCAAGAGAAGGGAGACTTAGCAAAATTTACAAGGAAAGCCAAAATACGGAGATAAGGAAGTGGGAAGAAAAGTAAAGGGACCAGGAGAGTTACACGAGCAGCGTGCTCAGAAATCTTGGCAACAAGGGTGCCCTCGGAGGCACACTCCTCGACAACCGCCTTGGAGGAAGCTTGGGTAAGCACGCCCCTTGGATCTGGGGGGCCATTTCCCGACAGTCTTCGGAGAACAGATTCATGTCCTCCGTGAAAGACCAGAATGGCTCCCTTGGGATTTTGTCCCTCGGGATGAGAGAGTCCCGAAGAGCCCGTCTTCGGGCGTGATCAATTACCCAGACTGGGGGTGCCAAATCCTCTAAAAAAATGAAGACGTAAGTTAGATAAAGCTCCTCAGTTATACAAATCGAAAGTATCAAAAAAAGGGAGCAAAAGGCAAACCGGGCGGAACCCCAGCAGTGTCCTCGTCAGAGTCTGGGATCTCTTCCACGATGGCAGGAACATGTTTCTCTTTATCCCTTCGGCATTTCTCCAATTCTTCAGCAGTAGGAACATGTTCCCCTTCATCCCTTCGGCGTTTCTCCAATTCGTCAGCAGTAGAATCACCTGCTAAGGTACTTAAAGGGATCACCGATGCGGTAGGACTTGGAACGGTGGCAACAGTAAGTGCCCCCGCAGGAACCTCGGCAGAAATTTCAGCCCCGCCGAGAGTCTCAGGCGGGATGGAAGTTGCGATGACATGTTCAGTCTCCGCCGCATCCTCTGGGGGTGGAAGAAGGGTGTCTTTCTTCGTCCTATTCGTCGCCGAAGACGACCGTCTCCCTGAAGTCTTGCGCCTCTTGGTAGCACCCTTCTTCATTTGTTCTCCCTTCTCGGTCTGACCAAGAAAGAGGGACTTATAGTAGGCAGCTGATTCATCACTCATTTCTGAAAAAGAACATCAGTGTGAGCCTACAAAGACAAAGAATGCTGAAAATTTTGAAAGGAAATTCACTTTCAAAAAACTGGCAAGGGGGAGACATAAAAGGATGCCCAATCTCTGGAATAAATGAAGATATGGTAGGACAAGAGGAGGAGGGACTTCGGGATAGAGGAAAAAGACTTCGGGAAGCCGAAAACCAAAAAACCGAAGGAACTCTGAAACAGAACTCACCAAAAGCCTTGCCAAAATCTGGATTTCTGGACGCCATCGTGAAAAATAGCCGGAAATCGCTCTCCCGTAAGAATTGCACCGGAAAAGGGAGAAAAGACAGAGAAAAGGCTCTAGAGTAGATGAGAGCTAAAAATAAAAGTGAGGCAAAAATTAAGCGAAAGGTGTTTATATAGAACAAGAAGGGGCACAACTGCCGCGTGAAGGTGAAACGACGCCATACCTGCCCTTCGCACGCGAAAGACACACCTTTCCCAGCCAGCTCTTGCCACGTGCCACCCATCACGAGAAACCTGGGCGCGCTTTCTGATATTCTGAAAACCCGGGCGCATCACCCAGAACTGACACACCTAGTTACAAGATGTGACGGTTCGCTGGCCAATGGCAGGAAAAATGAAAAAGTTGGGAGAAGTTGGGCACCTCAAGAACGCCAAAAGAACACCAATAGACAGACAGGTGGCATCTGCCGGAACAAGGCACATCCCTTGGGTGGCGAATGACATACTCCGAAGTCCTGAAAACAGCCCACAAATGAAAGCATCACCCGAAGTATCCTTTTTGGCTTTCCGAAGGGGGGCATGTGATGATCGAAGTGTGGCCACACTAGTTACCTAAGGACTTCGGGAAAGAAGGGAGCTAGACACCTGAGGAATACCACCTCGGCAGAACGCCGGTACCTACCTCGAGAAATCAACGGACCGTCTCCCTCACGAGGCGACCGAACTAACCTCGGAAACAGGTGATGCCCCGAGGTACCGGCCTAACTCTGGGAAAGGCCCCCACTATGAAGACGGACTTCGACCTAGGGGACCTCAAACGCGCGGCAGAAGTCATCCAGGAGTCTCTGACACTTCGCCCGTACGCCCTGTACGGCGCCCTCACATGTACTCTGACAAAGTGACACACCCCCCGTCTTGTCATATTCGGGTATGATTGTTGTAGCTCATGGCTCGAGGAGCCTGCAGGCGGCCAAGGAATCCCACGCCCAGCAGTACAGGCATCATCCAACCATACACGTGCCACAATCTTAAAGGCTCGTTTCCTCCTTTAAATACGCCAGGCACATGGCCATAAAGGGGGCTCTGGATGGAGAAAAGAGGGACAGAGAGAGGCCGGAAAACAGAGGACACTCTCCTCCTCTCCGCCTGAATACTCTCCCTCCGGCCAGCAGAAAGACACGCCAGGTACACGTCTCTTGTACTTATTACGGTGTTTCCTTCTGAAAAAAGGCGCTGACTTGGGCGTCGGAGGCTCCTCCCCGGAAAAAGATTCCGGGGACCTCCTAACTGCAATTTTCTAAGTGTTCCAGCCAGGCATCCCTAGAGGATCTTTATTCCGGGCCCTTTACCATGCCGAAGGAACTTCCCGTCACCTCCTCGCCATGGGACCAAGGAGCTGCCGGCCATCACTTGAGGCGATCCATCCAGGACGCCAATTTTTCTCCAGGACCCCCTGCTGCCTTCATCACCGCACATAATGGAGATACCGGTCCCGCACAACTGGACTGCATCAATATGTATGTGTAGTTTCGAGTACACATAGGTTTTGTAGTACTTGGAGTACTTTGGTATGCCAAATTATGCTTGTTGATGTTGGTTTTCGACATGTAAATATTGGACGCTTGTGATGGCGTAGAGCCTCATCGTTTATAGTCATGGTGACTGGTGGAGAGACTTCTGGGAGGAAGAACGCCTGGAGGATGGATCGCCCAAGGGAGTGTGCCTGAAAGCTCAGAAACAAAGGGTTAGGAGGCCCCCGGAGTGTTTTTCCGGGGGGGAGCGTCCGACGCCCAAGTCAGTGGTTGGCTGAGAAAAAGGCTAAGGTAATAGCACACAGGGCTGAAGAGTCTCCCCTGGTAATTTTCTCAGAGTGTGGGAGCAGTGTTTTGCCAACCAACCTCCTGCCAAGTATTAATTCCTGATATTTATAGGAGTGCCTAGCCCGTTCAGATCGCGACACGTGTTCGGTCGGATGTTCCTGAATTTCTGGGCATAGGAGACAGATAGCTGGTAGCAGGTTGCCTTGAGCCATGTGCTGAGATGGGCCATGATGTGATTCTGATGGCGTCCGTGTGTCAGAGCGCCTTTTGAGGCGGCTTGTGACATCTGTGAAAGGACGTGTCAGAGGCTTCCTTAAATGCTTCCATAAATGCTCCTGCCGTACTCCCAAGGTCCCTGGGTGAGGTCGTCCTTTGGTACGGACAGAGCCTCTTCGGGAAACAAGCCCTTAGTTCGAGGGTTCCCAGTCTCAGGGAGTTTCGCCTTCAGGGATATCATGTTCGGCTCGCTATGTCTGGTGCCTTTTTTCCGAAGGCGATCTGTTCACAACCTTGGGGGGGCAAGTAGTGTCCTCAGGTTTTCCTGGCGTGCCGGGCTCGGAGCTCTTCGGCTATCTCCCGAGGTGCATGATCATACCTTTTCTCGGGTAGCGCCAGCTTCTTTTGGCCATTCTTGTGGCAGGGAGTTCGGCCAGATAGAGGCGATAGCGTTTGGCTATCACATGCCCCCATTTGGAAAGCCGAAGTGAAGACTTCGATTTTGCATCTTTTTCCGAGGTTGTTTATGGGAGTCTCTTTGGAAGCTCAACCTGTTCCGAGGATGCACCTTTTGCCCGAAGATCATCGGCTCTTCGGCCTTGGCCTGTTCTTTGGTGTCTTCGAGGCGGAGCCTGTGCCGAAGATACACCTCTTGCCCAAAGGTCATGAGCTGTTCGGCCATAGCCTGTCTCTTGGCGTCCTCGAGTTGGCCTGCTCTTTGTTTCTGCAGGTCTGTTTGGCCAAGCATGTCAGTCTGAGCGGCGCGTCCCAGTTTTCCAGGGATGTCAGAAGATGTGTCCCAGTTTTCAAGGGACGTTTGGAGGACGTGTCCCCCATTTTTGTGCAGCGGTTGACACATGGCGCTTTGCCATTGGAGGAGAGTCGCGTCGGTTACAGAGGGCGCGCCTTTTCAGGTGCAGAGAGCAGTTATGGCGATGGTTCACCTCCAAAGGGTACTTATGACAATGTTTCGGTTACCCACCTCTGGCTTATAAATAGCCCATTCCATCATAAGTTCCTTTTGCTTTTTCTTCTACTCTTTTCTCTGCTTTGCCCCTGTTCTTGCACTTTCTTGCTTTCTGTGGTGGAGCTACCTTAATCAGAGCTTTTTTCTAGCCAACTTTCACGACGGCGTCCTCAGATTTTGGCAAATCTTTCGGTGGGTTTTTGTTTTCCAGAGCGTTTTGAACCCTCTGTTCTTTTGAGTTTTTCTCTGGAAACTATTTTCTTTCATTTTCAAACTCATTTTCATGTCGACAATGCCCATTCCTGAGAGCTGGCAGCCTCTTTTAGCCCATCCTCGTTGCACGACGCCCGCAAAACTAGAGATGTGGAAGAAAAAGTTCTTTCTTCCCTCTTACGCCAAGACAAGGCTGCCTCGCTCTAGCCATTTTGCTTTTTCAAACCATAGTAACGAGGTTACCATTTTTCGAGCCTAGCTGAAGGCCGGACTTCGGTATCCTTCCCCGAAGATGGTTTGCGAGTTCTGCCAATTTCATGGCATTGTTGTGAACCAGCTTCCCCCGAACTCGTTCTGCTATTTTAACGCCTACCTCTGCACGTGTGGCGTGTTCGGGATAAAACCCCATTTTACAATCTTCATGCAGTACTACAAGCTCTTGGTGGTCCCGAAGGGTGGCTTCTATTTCTTGCTACCTCGGGGATCCGGGAGCAAAAAATTCATGTTCACCTTCGCCACCAAGGACAGTTGGCGGGGGTGGCAATAGAAATTCTTTTTCCTGAAGATGGAGGAGGCCTGGTCGTATGTTCCGACCAAGTGGGCTCAGGGAAAGTTAGATGCGGACGTCGTTGATCCGAGGTTGTTGCTGACTCCAGAGTTGGCTTCCACTTTCGCAGACTTCGACGGCCGTATTCGGTCTGTCTCTGACTGGGCTCCCGAGGTCGCTCCGCGCGCCCTTTACCCTTTTCCCATCAACTGGAAGTTGATGACCAAAGAGGTCCTTCGGGAGCTAAAGGTGGTGAAGGAGCACGAGACTGACCTCGAGATGCCAGCTCCTGCCATCACCGGGAAGGATTCCTGGTTGGTCCAGCTTCTTAAGGAGGAAATTTCTTTCGAAACGCTTGTCGAAAGTGAGTTGTCTTCTACTCCCTTGCTGTTTTTTCCTCGGACTTACGCTGATATTTTTCCTCTTTTTCAGAGATGGGCGACGGGACTGCCGCGTATTACAAGTTTCTTTTCTCTGGCCAAGTGGAGAAGGGCGATCAGACAAAGAAGGCGGCTTCCCGAAGGCGGAAGTCTACTGGTGCGGGGCCTTCGGGGAAACGGGCAAAGAGAATTGCCCAGGTTCCTCTAGAAGAAATTCCCGAGGAGACTGCCGAGGAGCCTGGGACAGCTGAGATTCCGGCGTCTGAGGCTGCTGCTTCCGAGGTCCCTTCTGCCGACGTCCCTCCCCAGGGCCCTACCGCGCCGCAGGCTCTCTTAGAGGCCGTGGTAGAGGCTCCTTCTGCCAAGGAGCAGCGCAAGGAGAAGGGCAAGGGGATTTCGACCGAGGAGTCTCAGGACTCCGAGGACGTCGTGGTCGAAGTGCCGCCAGGTTTGTTGTTTTTCAGAACAAGTATGGCTCTTTTGTTTTTTCTGAAATTTCCTTTGTCTCTGACTTGCTTCTCTTTTTCGCCCTGCAGGGGAGTTACTTACCCCGAACTGGGCGGCCGAACACGCGAAGGCGCGGGCCCGTCGCGACGCCAAAGTCCCGCAAGGGAAGATACCAAAAGTGCCTTTCTGGACATTCACGGAGGACATGAACTTGTACTCTGAGGATTGTCTTGAAATGGCGAAGCAGATTTCGAATGGGATACTTACAGAGGCCTCCTTCAAGGCTATTGCGGCGGCTCATCCGGGCGATGACACCCTCGCCGCGAAAGTCACCGAGCATGCTGCTCAGGTATGCTCTCCACACCCTTCTCCCTTCAATTTTGCCTAAGTGCCTGGCTCTTTTTTGACCTTGCTCTCATCTTTTCACAGCTGTTGGGGTACGCCGGCTTTCTCCGAGTTCGAGTAGCCAGGTAGATGGCATTCCGAGCTTCGGCCTTAGAGGCCCTAGAAAAGTCGAAAGCCACGTGCTCGGAATTGACCGCCAAGAACCAGCAGCTGGCAGATGCTGCGAAGGAGGAAGTTGCCACCCTTCGGGAGGAGTTCCGAAAGGAAAAGGCAGACTTTAAGGTGGACTCCTCCCCGAAGATTGCCGACCTCCGTGATCAAGTGGCGGGGCTGCGTGCTGTAAACCAAGACCTTATCCAAAACAAGTCAAAAAATGAGAATATCATAGTCACGCTCTTGTCTGAGAAGAGCGCCCTTCAAGCCGAGGTCCAGTCTTTGAAGAAGGAGTCTGAAACGAAGAAGATAAAGGATCTGAAGGAGGAGGTTGCGGATCTGCAGGACGAGCTCGACGACCTTGAGGTCGAGAAGGACAAGTCCGACCAAATGAACAAGGTCGCGTTCCAGGACGGATTCTGCCTAGCTCGGCATCAAGTCCTTGAGAGGTTCCCGGGTCTGGACCTCTCTTTTTTGGAGGCTCTGAACATTCCCGAGGGGCCTCGGTGGTCCTGGTCAAAAATCGAGCACCTGAATCTTCCTCCCTCACTTCCGGCGTCGAAGATGGTGGAAAAGGATGGCGGAGCGGGTGGCTCTCGGGACGCCGAGGACCCTTAGGCTGCTTTAGGGCTCCTTTTCCTTTTTCTTCTTTATTTTTGTTCTCCTTCTTCGGGCGCCTTTTCCTTGTAAGCTATCTTTCTTGTAAATGAAGATTTTTTGGCTAAGTGTTTTTGCAAGTTTCTTTATTTCCATTGCCCCGAACACATTTGCTCAAGAGACTTCGGAAAACCTGTGATCAAAGAAACTTGACTAAGTATGAGAGATCTTTCCATTGGCCGAGCCTGATCGCTCAAGAGGCTTTTTTGGAAAGTTTGAAGAATTTGACTAAGTCTTTTTGCAGGTTTTTGCATTTCCATTTTTCCCGAACACATTCGCTCGAGGGACCTCGGAAACCTTTTAGTCAAAAATTTTCATTTCCCCTTGTCCCGAGCATGTTCGCTCAAAAGACTTAAGAAACCTTTTGCGAGATTTTTTATTTTCCATCCTTCCCGAGCTTGAAGGCTCAAGGGACTTTGGAAAACTGTCTCTGCGCTTATTACGGCGAGTACCGCTGAGAGATTTTTCCCATCTTTCCTAAGCGTGATGGCTCAAGGGACTTCGGAAAGTCATATCTGTATTCGTCGCGAGCATCTTCGCGGAATTCTGTACAATTCTGCACTTAAGAAATTTTCTCAAGATACTTCTGTACTTAGAATATTTTTCGTACAGTATGATTCCTTCGCTCAAGCTTAGGCGTAGAATTTTTTCAAGGCGTCTGAATGCCAAGTGTTTTTCAATTCTACGCCTTCGGCATCGCCAAGTTTGTACACGCCTTTTCGTACTTCGGCGAGGACCAGATAAGGTCCTTCCCAGTTTGCGCGAAGTACTCCGTGGGATGGCCTTCGGGGCGCAAAGTCAGCCTTTCGGAGAACGAGGTCTCCTTTCTTGATTTCTTTTGGCCTGGCCCGTAAGTTTATAGCCGCGGCCACTCTTTGCTGAAAAGCTTTTCTTCTCAGCTCGGCTATTTCTCTGTGTTCGCCGACGAGGTCGAGCTTGGTTCTGAGGCCGAGGTCGTTTCCACCTTCATCAAATACTTGCACCCGTACTGAAGGTTGAACTATCTCTATTGGGATAATAGCCTCTGTACCGAAGACGAGTGAGAAGGGAGTCTCCCCTGTGGCTCTTCGGGGCGTCGTTCGGTAACTCCATAATACGCTTTGGAGTTCTCCTGGCCATTTCCCTTTTGCTTCCCCCAGTCTCTTTTTCAGGCCATCTTTTATGGTCCTATTAGATACTTCCACCTGCCCGTTGCTTTGGGGGTGAGCTACTGGGGCGAAGTGCATTTTTATTCCGAGGTCGCTGATAAATTCCTGGAATCCTTTGTCTATGAATTGGGATCCATTATCAACCACTAGTACCCTCGGTATGCCGAATCTGCATACTATGTTCTTCCACACAAACGTTTGCACTTCTTTTGCCGAGATAGTTGCTAGGGGTTCTGCCTCGACCCATTTGGAGAAATAGTCTACTGCTACCACGCAGAATTTCACGCCTCCGGGGGCTGAGGGGAGTGGCCCAATAAGGTCTATACCCCAGACAGCGAAGGGCCAAGGATAGTCTGCCGAGGTTACCATTTCCGAGGGTGCCCTCTGGATGTTCGCATGTCTCTGGCAACTTCCGCATTTTCGGACGAACTGCCTTGCATCCTTTCTCAGGGTAAGCCAGAAGTATCCTTGGTGAAGTATCACCGCCGCAAGGGCATCAGTTCCAATATGTGAACCACACATGCCTTCGTGGACCTCTTCAAGGACCATTTCAGTATCCTCTTCATCCACGCATCTTTGCAGCGGGTTTGCATATCCCTGTCGGTATAACTCTTCGCCAATCAGGAAGAATCGGCCAGAGCGTCTTCGCAATCTTGAAGCGTCGCCGAGGTCTTCGGGTAGCACATTTTCTGCGAGGTATCTCTTTATGGGATCTTTCCATCCTTTTCCCGAGGTCACTATGCTCAGCACTGAGATGCTCGAGTGATCTAGCACCTCGGTGTATGTTTTAGACTTCGCCAAGCAATCTGCCTCAGTGTTATTCCGCCGAGGTACATTTTCGATCCGTACGGCGTCAAACTCTTGGATGAGCTTTGCTACCAGCTCGTGGTATTTTGCCAAGGTTGGGTCCTTCGCCCCATAATCTCCTGCCGTCTGCCGAACTACCAGCTGGGAATCGCTGTGAGCTTTTAAGTTTCTCACGCCAATCCTTTTGGCCAAGCGTAATCCCGCTATGAGGGCTTCATACTCAGCCACATTGTTAGTGACGCTGAAGCTGAAGTTGATAGCCTTCTTTACCGCTAGGCCTTCGGGTCCTCTGATAATTACTCCAGCTCCCTGGTGTTCGGATCCTCCTGTCAACATGCAAGGTCCACTCTGGCTCACCTCCATTTGAGGCTCCATCAACATGGTGTTCGGATCCCGAGGCTCCGTCAACATGCAAGGTCCACTCCAGCTTACCTCCGTTTGGATCCAAATGGCTTTCCTTAGTGGTGGGTATTTCGGCGATAAAATCTGCCAGTGCTTGAGCTTTTATGGCCTTCCGAGGTTCATATATGATTTCGTGTTCGCCAAGCTCTATGCACCACTTGGAGAGCCTTCCCGAATGATCAACTTTTTTCATAACATCCCGTAGTGGTAGACTACTTCGGACGATGATGGGGTGAGCCTGAAAGTATGGTCGCAGCCTTCTCCCTGCAAGCACCAAGGCGTATATAGCTTTTTGAAGCAGAGGGTACCTGACTTCGGCGCCATGCAGGGATTTGCTGACGTAATAGACTGGCCATTGCTTTGGCCCTTCTTCTTTCACGAGGACCGAGCTTACAGCTTTCTCCGTGACGGCGAGGTACAAAACGAGGGGCTCTCCCTCCCGAGGTTGTCGCAGAGTCGGCAGGCTAGCCAAGTAGACTTTGAGTTCTTCCCAGGCCTTTTGGCAATCTTCGTCCCAAGGAAGATCATTCCTTCCGAGGTCGCCTTCCATCTTTGCTGCCTTTGTGAGGACTTTGAAGAAGGGTCGACACCTATCTCCATATCTGGAAATAAACCTACTCAGAGAGGTTATTCTTCCGGTGAGCCTCTGCACGTCTTTAACTGTGGCAGGAGTTCGGAACTCAAGCAGTGCCTTAATCTTCTCGGGATTAGCGTCAATGCCTCTTTCAGATACCATGTATCCAAGGAATTTTCCTGAGGTTACCCCGAAGATGCATTTTTCAGGATTGAGCCGAATCCCGAAGGCTCTGAGCTTTTGGAAGGTTTCCTCTAGGTCTGCAACGTGATAGCCAGGCAGTTTGCTCTTGACTATCATATCATCAACATACACCTCCATGTTTCTCCCCATTTGGTCTTTAAAGACCTTGTTCATCAACCTTTGGTAGGTGGCTCCTGCATTTTTTAGCCCGAAGGGCATTCTGACATAGCAGTATTTCCTCCCTCCGTGATGAAGGCGGTTTTTTCTTCATCTTCGGGGTCCATCCTTATTTGATGGTAGCCACTGAAGGCGTCTAGGAAACTAAGGAGCCCATACTCAGCAGTTGAATCTACCAGTTGATCTATTGGCGGCAGAGGGTATGAGTCTTTTGGGCAAGCATCGTTCAAGTTTCTGAAGTCGATGCACATCCGGAGTTTGCTGCTACCTTCTTTTGTGGCAATGACCACGTTGCTTAACCATTCGGGGTACTTCACCTCCCTGATGACTTCGGCGTCTAACAGACGCTGGACCTCGGTTTTGACAAAGTTGCTCTTGTGGGCCGAGATGCTTCGTTTCTTTTGCCGGACAGGTTTTGCTTTCAGGCTTACTTTGAGGCTGTGCTGTATTATGCCAGGGTTTACCCCTGGCATATCTTTCGGCGAGTAGGCAAACAGATCTTTATTTTTCAGCAGAAAGGATACAAGGTTTTCCTTCTCACCTTCGGCCAAGCTCTTCCCTATTCGGGTAGATTGTCCTGGGATAAGTTCTACTGTTTCCATTTCCGCTTTTGCGAGATCTTCTTCTTTGCCTTTTTCTGGCGCCTTTGCCTCCATTGTTTGTGCGAAGTTGCTCGCCGGGGCCTTTCGTGCTTTCACAAACACCTTTCTCACCTCGGCCTGGTCTATGAAGATCTCTGCATCTCCATCCTTGGTGGCGAATGTGACAGTCAAGTACTTCACATCAGGGCGAATGTGCAGGTTTCCCTGTGTCTGCCTTCCAAGGATGGCGTTGTACGAGGACGGGACATCCATGACGATGAACCTTGCCATTGTGGAGGCGTACAACTCAGCTGCTCCGTCTACCGAAGTCCCTTTCATCATCAGTGGGAGGTCGATCCATCCGAGAACAGGCAGTTCGGATGGTCCGACCCCGAAGGTGGGCGAGGTGACTGGCTTAAGTTCGCTGCTGGAGATGCCCAAGTTCGGCAGTAAGTGCGAGAATAGGACGTCCGCATTTGATCCGTCATCAAGTAGCACCCTTTTGACGTCCCAGTTCCCTATCCTCGCCATGATCAGCAGCGGATCGTCGTGGGGGAAGACGATGGTGGATCCATTTTTGCGGGCCAGCTTTTTTGCTGGATTTTGATATTCCGTGATTGCAATTTCTCTGACCTTCCGCTTTCTTTCCGAGGATGGGAGCCCCGTGGTGATTGTTTGGATAACCCCTGCCGGAGGTGGAGGGCGCCTTTTTGGACTTCGGTTTCTCCGCCTGTCGGAGTCATAGTCCTCATCTTCGGCCCTTTCTTCCTCCATTTTTCTGCCTTTCGGGGATGGCATCCTCAGGTATTTCCGAAGTTGGCCCTGTTTTATCAGCGACTCTATGTACTTCTTCAGCTGGAAGCAGTCTTCGGTGTCATGACCGTGGTCGCGATGAAACTGGCAGAACTTTTTTGCATTCTTCTTATTATCGGCGGTCATGGCCCTTGGTCGCCGAATCTGCGTCCCTTGCCTTTCCAGCGCCATGAGAATGTTGGTCCGTGTAGTGCTCAATGGTGTGAAACTTTGGGGTTTCCTTCCCCGCATCCTCCGAGGTCGTCCTGCTTGTTCGGTCGGATGCCGAGCTTGCTGATTGGACCCATCGGCGCGGTGGTGATCGGGCTTCGGCCCTGCCATTCTTAGTTCTTCGGCGGTCATGTGCTGTTCTGCCCTTCGGTAAAATTCTCTGAGGGTCTCCGGGGGGTCCTTTGAGAACTCGTAGAATAGCTGTGAGTCTCGCCGAAGGCCCCGTGTCATGGCAAGAATGCGGATTTCGGGCCGGAAGTCTGGGACGCTCAGAGCTTCCCTATTGAATCTTTCGACATAGTCTCGGATGGTTTCTCCGTTCCTCTGCTCTATGTCGAACATCTGGACAGGCATCTTCGCAGTAGGTCGGCTCCCAATGAATTGCTGCGTGAAGGCCGTGGACAACTCCTGGAACTCAGTAATGGTCCCTGAAGGCAATGAATTGTACCATGCAGTTGCTGGCCCTGTGAGGGTGACTTCGAAGCACTTGCACATGGTAGCGTCGTCAGCACCGTGCATTATCATGCTGCGTCTGTACTTCGTCAGATGGGCCTGTGGATCAGTACGGCCATCATAAATCTCCAACCGAGGTACTCTGAAGTCACCTGGCATGGCTGCCTCAACAACGGCCTGAATGAATGGGGAGTCATCTTCGCAGCATGTTCCCGAGAGTCTGGCCCAAACGGGTTTTCTGGCCACTTGTTTCTCCACCCTATCTATCCGTGCTAATATCCTCTCCATAAGCACTGTGGCACTAGGCCCTTCTTCAGGGAAGCGAGGTTGCCGGCGCCTTTTCGGGGGGCGAGTTCGGCACTGAGGGGACAGGGACCTCGCCTCAGGCAGCGAACTTCTTTGCTGCAAGACCCTCGGTCGCTCAGACCTCTTCTGCCCCACAGGCTGTTTCCCGAGGGGAGTATTTTCTGTGGACGATTCTTCGCGCGGATCTCCGCTTCCCAAACTGCAATGAGTGGACTTCGGGCTTCTCTCCCGAGGGCGTGCTGGTGAGGGAAGTCTCTGGGCCTGTGCTTGCTGTGGCCATCTTCGGTCGATCTGCTGTGTCATTTCAGACACGACCGAACGCTGAAAGTCTTTCAGGAAGCTCATAGTGATTACTAGAGGGCGGTCTTCCTCGGGCACAGAAGTCTCTGGGAGTGTTTGCTCAGCAGCCGGTTGTGTCTCAGGCGCGGACGGGGACTTTGGGAGCCCCTTGTCCTTAGAACGCCGAGTTTCAACGACGGCGATCTCAGAGCGGGTTCCCACAGACGGCGCCAAATGATGGCGTGGAGCCTCATCGTTTATAGTCATGGTGACTGGTGGAGAGACTTCTGGGAGGAAGAACGCCTGGAGGATGGATCGCCCAAGGGAGTGTGCCTGAAAGCTCAGAAACAAAGGGTTAGGAGGCCCCCGGAGTGTTTTTCCGGGGGGGGAGCCTCCGACGCCCAAGTCAGTGGTTGGCTGAGAAAAAGGCAAAGGTAATAGCACACAGGGCTGAAGAGTCTTGCCTGGTAATTTTCTCAGAGTGTGGGAGCAGTGTTTTGCCAACCAACCTCCTGCCAAGTATTAATTCCTGGTATTTATAGGAGTGCCTAGCCCGTTCAAATCGCGACACGTGTTCGGTCGGATGTTCCTGAATTTCTGGGCGTAGGAGACAGATAGCTGGTAGCAGGTTGCCTTGAGCCATGTGCTGAGATGGGCCATGATGTGATTCTGATGGCGTCCGTGTGTCAGAGCGCCTTTTGAGGCGGCCTGTGACGTCTGTGAAAGGACGTGTCAGAGGCTTCCTTAAATGCTTCCATAAATGCTCCTGCCGTACTCCCGAGGTCCCTGGGTGAGGTCGTCCTTTGGCACGGACAGAGCCTCTTCGGGAAACCAGCCCTCAGTTCGGGGGTTCCCAGTTTCAGGGAGTTCCGCCTTCGGGGATATCATGTTCGGCTCGCTATGTCTGGTGCCGCTTTTCCGAAGGCGATCTGTTCACAACCTTGGGGGGGCAAGTAGTGTCCTCGGGTTTTCCTGGCGTGCCGGGCTCGGAGCTCTTCGGCTATCTCCCGAGGTGCATGATCACACCTTTTCTCGGGTAGCGCCAGCTTCTTCTGGCCATTCTTGTGGCAGGGAGTTCGGCCAGATAGAGGCGATAGCGTTTGGCTATTACAAGTACTACACTCAAGGCCCAAAGAGGGGCCCTCAGGAAGCGAACAAACCGAAGTCTCCACTTCGGCTTTTTCGAGGGGGGCCTGTGATAGCCAAAAGGCTTATCACCTCCCCCAGTATAAATTTCCCTGAAGGTTTGTCCGGGGAGCCTGACGTAGCTCGGAAAGAAGCATTGCCACAGACCTCAGCAGAAGCAAAATCGAGCATTACGAAGTAAGCACTTCGGCTGAAACGCCAGGTTATCTAAATGTGTCGTTGACTCTCTCGGGGAACCGAACATATCACCTTCGGGAGAAAAGAACCAGCTACCAAAAAAAGGAGAGATTCTCCCCGAAGGCGGAACTCCCGAGCTAGAGAACTCCCTGAGCCACCAACGTGATTCCCGAAGAAAGGCGTACGTACCAAAACATGACCTCGCCCAAAGGACCTCAGGAGTACGGCATGAGCATTTAATGAACATTTAAGGAGCCTCTGACAGGTCGCCCATATGCTGCCTGAAACGGCGGCCTGATGCGCCGAAGCCGTCCGGGTCTTGTCACGACTTGACTCGGTTCAAAGCTTAAGGAGCCTGCCATTGGTACTTGTCCCCTATGTCCGAAGGTACAAAAAAGATCTGACCGAACATGTGTCATGATCTAAACGGGCCAGGCTTCCCTATAAATACATAGGAACACGTCTTGGCAAGGGATTGGACTCCTCTCTCCTGAAAACACACAAACAGGCAAGACCGCAAAACTTCGTAACTGTCCCTTTTTACCTTCTCAGGAGACTGACTTGGGCGTCAGAGGCCCCTCCCCGGAAAATCATCCCGGGGACCTCCTAACCCCTTTTTCGGAGTCTTTCAGGGACTTTCCCACCTGGGGAACCTCTCCGTCAGACGTTCTCCCTCCTCGGAAGCTCCCTCGGAATTCACCATGTCGCAAGACGAAGATGCTGAAGGGCATCAAGGATGAATATCGCCTTCACTTGAACGTGGTTGCCGAAGGGGAGTATCTCCTAAAGCGCTTAGTTGAAGAACTTAGAAAAACTTTCAAAAAGGAAAGAGTGCAAAGTACGCCGAATGAACGTTTGCCAAACATAATCCGAGCTAAGTATACCGAAGGTAGTTGGACGGATACGGTCGACACCAAAGGTACTTGTCATTATTGGTGCTAAAAGCCTCCTTTCGAATATGGTTAAGTGTCGAATAATGAAAACAATGTTCAGAGATCGATCAAGTACTTAGCCAAATTTTCAACAAAAAAGGAATTTTTCATTAAACACTTTCAGAAGGGTACAAGGGGAGCAAATTACAAATATGAAGAAGAAAAAAGGAAGCATATTTGGGGTCCTAGACATTCGTTTTATCCCCAGCATCTCCAGCTACTTCACCTTCGGGGCTGTCTCCCTGGGCCGTAACTTTCGGTGCCGAAGGCGGATTAGCTGGGAGGTTGAGGTATTCTATTTTTGACCACTCCCAAGTTGGCACTTTGGGGATGTCCAGGCCCACTAGGAAAGAAAGGTCGAGGTTAGGATACCTAGAAAAGACTTGGTAGTGGGCCAGGCAGAAGCCGTCCTGATAGAAAGAATTACACGCCTGATCGGACTTGTCCTTTTCCACGCTTAAGTCCTCCAGTTTGTTCTTAAGATCAGCAACCTCCCTTCCCAACTTCCTCTTCTTCCTTTTCTTCTCCTTCTTCAGAGGGTCGACCTCGGCTTGGAGTTCGGCGTTAACCGCAAGGGCCTTCGCAAGTTTTTTGGCGTCTGCATCCTTTTCCTTTTGGTAGGCCTCATTGGCTGAAGTCAATGCGATGACCTTCGCGCCGAGATCAGACACCTTCAAGGAGAAGTCCTGAATAAGCTCCCCCTGACTCTTCAAAAACTCCTCCCAAAGTTAGGATAGCTTTTCCATGGCTATCTTATGGAGCTCGCCGTACTTGACGACTAAGCTGGCACAAAACACCTCGGCCCTTGCCAAGCACTCTTCGCACCGAGATTGGATCGAAGACTACTTTGCTGCCCAAGCTCTGAAGTATCCATTGTATGTCGAGAGCTATAAAAGGGTGAACTTTTCATAAGGCTCAGAAACAAGCAAAAACTCAGGAAAAGGTTGAAAAAAGGGCAAGAGGTTCAAAGGTCACCTGGGCAGCATGTTCACTCATCCTCATGGTGAGGACCTCCTCATTCGAACGCTTGACCGTGAGGGACTGAAAGGGGGCATTTGTCAACACGCCCTTAGCCATTTGAGGAGCCATTTTCTAGCTACCCTCAGAGAACAAGTTCATGTCATCTGTGAATCTCCAGAAAGGCTCCCTCAGCACCTTGTCCTTCAGGATTTTGCTATCCCGAAGGGCCCTTTTCGAGCATGCTCCACTAACCATTGAGCAAGTGCTTGCTCCTTTGTAAAATCACAATGAAGCTCCATTAACACATTATCCCTTAGCCATTCATCTATAAGATCTAAAATGCCAAAAATTCGTAAACTCATAGAAAAATGGCTAAGGGACAAACCTGGTGGAACCTCGATGATGTCTCCCTCGGAGTCGTTGACCTTTTGGACCTCGGAAAGGGATATGCTTCACTTTTCTCTTCTGGCTTTCCTCAAGCTCTTCGGCTGAAAGCCTCCCCAACTGAGGTCCCAAAGGTCTCCGCCGCAGCATCAGAGCTTAAGGGAGTAGAGTAGATGACTAGCTCTGAGGGTGGGTTGGCGCGAACGGAGGGTTGATCCTGCACCCCCATGTCATCTTCGGGGGGAGGAGGAAGAGAGTCCTCTTTTTTCTTCTTGGACCTCGGGGCCGAAGATGGTCCCTTGGGCCCTTTTTTCTTTCTCAGAGCGGGCTTCTTCTTTTGTTGCTCCCTCTTCTCGGCCTGACCGAGGAAGAGGGACTTGTAAAAACGAGCAGACTTGTCACCCATCTCTGCAAAAAAAAGAACATCAATGTAAGTACAAAAGGAAATACGCAAAAAAATTGGAAAAAAGACTTACTCTCTACAAGAGCCGCATAGGTGAGTTCTCCCAGAAGGAGCACCACCAAAAGGCTTCGGCATGTTCTCATCGGTGACATGTTCCTTTATTACCCCCAATTCCCAAAAGGCCTCTTCGGTCATTAGGTTCCATTTAATGGGAAAGGGATAAGGGGTTCGCGATAGCCCGAATACAGCTGTCAAATTCATGGAATTTGGCTTCAAGGTCCAAAGACAGCAGCTTCTTGGGATCGACTACGTCTATGCCCAAAGTCCCCCGAGCCCATTTCATTGGCACAAGCTGCCACTGCTTTTCGACCTTTAGGAAAAAGAATATTTTTTCTACCCTCACCAGCTGTCCTTCGTGCCGAAGGTGAACGTATACTTCTTTCTCCCAGATCCCCGAGGAAGTAAGAAGTAGAACCCACCCTTCGGGATAGGGTGGAGTTTGTAGTATTGCGTGAAGAAAATAAAGTGAGGCTCTATCTTGAAGACCCCACACATGCAGAGGAAGGCATTAAAGTAAGAATAAGAGTTTGGAAGGAGCTGATTCACAATTATGCCATGGAATTGGCAGAACTCGCAAATCTCTTTGGTGGAGGAAACTGAAGTCCGGCCTTCAGTTGGGCCTGAAAGATGGTAACCTCGTCTGAGTGGTTCTTGTAGCTAACTAAACCAGGACTAGGTAGCCTGGTAGTGGCGTAAGAAAGGAGGAAGAATTTAGTTGTCCACTTATCTAGCTTCTCCTAAGTACTACAACTCGGATGAGAGTTAAGAGGAACCCAACTCTCGGGAATAGTTTGAACAGACATGAGAGGGACTGGAGCAAACGTATTCAACAAAAAGAAATCTAACTTCAGAAAGGCAAAAAAGAATGGGGAAGCCAAAAGTATACCGAAGAACAACTTCCAAAAAGAGACCCACCTAGTTTGGGAAAGAGAAAGAACTTCAAAAAATGCCGCAGGTATTGTTAGAAAGCGCTCCGCCGCTAGCACCGCCGCCAAAAAAGAAAGTGAGAACTCGGGAGCAAAAGAGAGCAATGGAAGAAAAGTGTGGAAAAATTGAGGAGGAAGGGTTTATATTGACTGAAGGAGGTAGGCGAAGCGTCATCATAATTACTCCTCGAAGGTAAAGAGACACAATTATTGTAACCGACACAACCGTTTACCACTCACTAGCTGACACGTTTCAATTGTAACGGGAAACAAGGGAACGCTTCTGACAGCTAGCAGACCTATGCTAGCCTATTCGAAGTGGTGCGTCTCTCTGATCCAGAGATGTGACAATTCACTGACAGGCAGCTCAGAAGTGGTAGGTGCACTTCAGACTAAAGTAATAACCTCAACAAAAAGAGACATCCCAACCCGATGAATCTCTTTCTTTAGAGGAAGGTGCCCTTGGTCGAAAAATTAGTCATGCTGACTGAGACAATTGTCACCTCCTACAAAGGGCTCCATGATATGCTCACAAAAGCTCAACTTACCAAAGATACAACTTTGGCTTTTTGATGGAGGCAAGTGATAGCAAAAGGCTATTACCCTTGGAGAGTTTATGAACTGACCTGAGAAGCACCACTCTCGGAGAACATGAGTGACCTCGGGAAAAAGGGGACCCTTACCAGCCTCGAAAAAGAACAACGTCCTATAACCGAAGGGCCGGGGCCCCCGAGATCTCTGGATCACCTTGCCAAAATCCACCCTCGGTGATTCAGGCACAACCTCAGTGCCCAGCCCCCATCCTTGGTAAATAACGTGGCTGACCTTGGAAAGGGAGCGTACTACCACCTTCGAATGGTGAACAACCGAGTTTGGGAAAGCATATCCCCATCCTTGGAAATTGAGAGCGACCACTGAAGGTGGTCCACTCTCTCGAGGGGCCTCTCCTAACAGCTCTTAGTAGTGATGTCAGCTTGAAGAGGACCTCCTATTTCGAAGGATCCTGGCACACCGAAGGGGTCTTGAGAAGATATGACAAAAATGGTTAAGGGGCCTCTGACAGAGACACCTTTACCAAAGACACCTTCGACACAGACACCTCTGCCACAGACACCCCTGCAACAGACACCCCTGTTGCAGTAACCTCGCCAGCGCCCCTGGCTAGGATGGCCTAGGCCCAGCTAGAGGTACTTGTTTGCAGAGGTACGGGCCAAATCCGGCCAAACTCGTGTCGTAATCTCAATAGGCTGTGTCAAATGGCCTCCTCCTTATGCCCTTATATAAATACCTAGGAAGACCTTGGTGAGAGGGCACAAAAGAATTTCTCGACTTTCTACTCTTCATTTTTGCTCCTTACTTGTTCTACTCTTACTAAGTTGGGCGTCGGAGGCTCCTCCCCTGAAAACGCATTCTGGGGAGACTCTGACCCTCATTTTTTCTAGTCTTGTAGCCATCCTCCCATTGGGGAGTCTCTCATTTAGATGTCTTCACATGGGAAGTCCCTGCTCTAGGCCACCATGTCACACAACGAGGATGCCAACAGGCATCAACCTATAATGAGAAACTTTCCACAAGTCTTTCCTAAAGACCTGCTAGGTATTCCTCCTCCAAGAGAGAGATAGAATTTGAAATCAAGTTACAAATCAGGGTAGTACCAATATCCATACCTTCTTATAGAATGCCAATTACAAAGATGACTAAGCTCAAGAAACAACTTGGTGAAATTCTTCAAAAGGGGTTCATAAGACCAAGTGTTTCACCGTGGGGAGCTCCAGTTTTCTTTATGAAAAAAAGGATGGATCATTGAGATTATGTGTTGACTACAGAAAGTTGAATGATGTAACTATCAAAAACAAGTGTCCACTCCCTAGGATTGAGGATCCATTTGATCAACTCAAACGAGCAAAGATCTTCTCTAAGATTGATATGAGATCTGGGTACTTTCAGTTAAGAGTAAAAGAGGAGGATATACCCAAGATAGCTTTTCGAACAGGATATGGACATTATGAGTATACAGTTATGCAATTTGGCTTGACTAATGCCCTTACTATATTCATGGACCTGATGAACCGTGTGTCACAGCCCACACAGGCCCCAGCCTGTGCACTCTCAATGCCACTCACCTTTCTACCGAAGAGTTATTTGGATACTCTTAAGTTCAGGTGTTATTAACTACCTTTTTATTTAAGCTATTAATTGATAGGTAGTTTTAAGTCTTATTTTCTTAAGCTGAGAGCTGGGAGGTGCCCCAGGAGGCTTATGAGTTATTTAGAGCAATTACTTGCAGCTAAACTAGGGCCCAACCACTAACTCGCAACACAAGACAAGGCTGTAAATGAATAACTTGCAATACAAGCAAGTCATACACTTAATCAATTAAGTGTCTAGGATGTGTGCTCATCAAGTGTGCTACTTTCCTGAATGACAACCAAAAAGCCCACATCTTTGTAGTTTTCAAAATCAAGGTTTCCATGCACATGTATATTCGGCCAAACAAAATATCTCAAGAGATTTCTTACATGAACACATAACCATAAGTTCATAGACTTAACTTAACTTGGCACAAAAGCATCCTACATATGTACATACAAAACCATGTACAATCCAGGCTACATACATACACAAAATAGCCTAAGTACAAGCATCACTAGCTTGGAAACATACCAAGGGTGCTACAAGTCCAAAATAGCCAAGGTTAAGTTTTACAAGCTATGTTTCATTAGTCCCCAAGAAGATACCAAAGTATGCAATACAGCAGTACACACTGAATCACCAACCCAATGACCATATTCATGGTCATGAAAGTAAACACTACAATCAGAGCCATAGTCCACACATCCATCCTACACCTAGACGTGCCCCACAGACTACACAAGCTTGAAAAACTTAGAATATAAGTTTTGGCCTTAAGCCATAAGACTTGCAATGCAAGTAATCAAGCCAAGATTGAGTTGGCACATACCTTGAGCAATAAGTGTACTACCTAGTACACAATAAGCTACTCAAGCAAACTACTCAAGTTGTATATCCTTTCCTAAAAGAAAAATATAAGGGCAATGAGTAACAATTACTCAGTAGGGATTCACAAATGACCATATAAGGTCTATTTAGTTAAGTCCAAGACTTAACCACCTCAAGCCTGCCTGTCCTGCAAGAAAGACATGAAAACAGCAAGATAGAAGGCATATAATACATATTCAATAGTAACCGAGACATATATATATAAGCTTAAACACTATCTACATTGGGTTAGCACGCACACACACAATGTTCATTCGGTTGAAATATTCACCCGAATGAATTATTCACTCGGTTGAAAATATTTCACTTGAATGAAATAATCACTCGATTGAAATCCACTAGCAAGCACAACATCAAATCCCTGCACTTCAAGCCTTCCAATTCCCCTCCAATCCATTAGAGCTCCAAGTTCACTAGTAAGTTGGCCTAACTTACTAAGAACTTTACGTGATTGGCATTAAACCTTGACTAGCTAGCCAATTAACATAAAACTGAATCTCCTCAATATGCCCATTTAGCAAACTAAGATCATATAGCAATATATAACCATCACTTAACTGCCATTATTACTTGATCATGGAAAAAGTACCAAGAATTCAAGTAAACATGAAACCCTACCTCAATTCAAAAGCTTGAGTTCTCGGTTGCTTGACTATCTTAGGCCCAAATCAACTAAGTTGCCTAACACAACAAGGCCTTCAATTAGCTATAATAGTCACTTGGCCATGGAGATTTACCAAGAAAACAAGTGAGTTTATGAAGCTATACCTCTAATTTGAGCTTGAGCACTCTCGGCCAAACGTTGTTTCTCTAATTTCAAGCTCCAAACTTGAAACTCAAGGTCACCTACCATGAAATTGATGAATCAAAGCTTGATTTCGCTTCCAATCTTCAATTTATCAACATTCCGGCATGAACTCGGCAGCAATGCGTTTGACCTCTCAAGAACACGCCAAACTCGGTTAAACCGAGACTAAGGGGTAATGAGTATCAAGTTTTAAGTGGAAGCATGCAATTTTCAGTTAAACGCCACATGTCCCACAATTCAGCCTTAATGCTCCACTTTGCCTTGCACTAATTTGCATGGCGCCATTAACCCTTAAATGCCTTATTGTTTCACTAATAGCACTCATATATGGTACAATTTAGTCCTTAATGTTACTTCATGCCATTAGCAACATAAACATTCTCCATGTGCAACGTTTCACCTGAGTGATCAAAGTTCATCCGAATGAATGTGCGTTTCACCTGACTGAAGATATTTCACCCAAATCTATGTGTACTTCACTGGAGTGAATATTGTTCACCCGAATGAAAATGTATTCCATGACCTTTTTATCAAGTGCCTCAGATTTTCCCATACATTCTTGGCCTTGGCCAAGTCCTAAAGGATGGTCCTAAGACCGTGTGTTCAGACCTTACTTGGAAAAGTATGTAGTGGTGTTCATTGATGACATCCTAGTGTATTCCAAGGATGAAAGTGAACATAAGCATCAATTAAGAACTGTCATGAACACACTGTTAAAGAATCAACTATATGCAAAATTTTGCAAGTGCCAACATTGGATTATAGAAGTATCTTTCCCTGGACACATCATTGATGCACAAGGCCTTAGAGTAGACTCAGAAAAGGCCAAGGCTGTGCAAGAGTGGGGAAGGCCTAAGATTGTAAAGGAAGTCAGAAGCTTCCTAGGACTGGCAGGCTATTATAGAAGATTTGTGCCGAAGAGTGAAGGTAGAACACCAGAAGCTGGCAGGAGCACTATAGACATTACCCATTCTAGCTAGAAATTGGGGTAACATAACAATGGACTTCTTAACTAGGTTGTCTATGACCAGATTAAGACATGACATAATCTGGGTCATCGTGGATAGGTTAACCAAGTATGCTCACTTTTTGCCAATAAAAATCACAGACTCACTGGAAAAAGGCACAAATGTACATCAAAGAGATAGTAAGACTACATGGAGTGCCAAACTCTATAGTGTCAGATAGAGATCCAAGGTTTACAACTAGATTTTAGAGTGCTTTTCACAAGGCATTAGGATCCAAAATCCACCTGAGCACTACTTATCATCCTCAGACTAATGGACAGACTCAGAGGGTGATTCAAATATTGGAAGAGATGCTCAGGAGTTGTATATTGGATTATAAAGGGGAATGGGACCAACACTTACCTTTGGTCGAATTCTCTTACAACAACAGTTATCAAACCACCATTGGTATGGCACCGTAAGAAGCCCTTTATGGGAGAAGGTGCATGACACTCCATTATTGGGTGGAAGCCTCAGATAAGCTCGAGTTGGGTCTAGAAATTATTGGAGAGACAACAAGTAAAATCAAGAAGATACAGGAAAGGTTAAAAATAGCTAATGAGAAGACCATTGCTTATGTGAACAAAAGAAGAAGAGACTTGCAGTTTGAGGTTGGTGACAAAGTGCGGCTCAAAGTAGCACTAACCAAAGGCATTATGAGGTTTGGCAAACATAGTAAGCTATCTCCAAGGTACATTGGTCCTTATGAAATACTAGAAAGGGTTGGCTAGGTGGCTTATAGGTTGGCTTTAATACCAAGTATGTCAAGTGTCCAAAATGTTTTCCACATTAGTATGATTAAGAAGTGTTTACTAAACACAAAGCATACCATAGAAGTGGAAGACATATAGTTGGATCCTAGTTTGACATACGAAGAGAAACCTATACCTATCTTAGCTAAGGATACCAGAAGGCTAAGACAAACTTATTGGCATTGTCAAAGTTCAGTGGTCACACCATTCTAAAAGAGAGCCGACCTAGGAAACTAAGAAAGGAATGCAAGAGAGATATCCAAAGAGTACCCCAAGCTAAAGGCAATTTTGGGGCACCAAAATCTTTAAAGGGGAAGAAATGTTACACCTTCACAAAATGGGAAAATTACAACATAAGGACCTAAACTTATATGCTTTAATTTTTTCCATAGTGCATGATTTATGAAGTGTAAAGTATTCAATATACACCCCCTTAAGTGGCAAAAACAATGATAGCTTGGTCCTTAAGAAAGCATTGGCACATCGCCTAATTTTCAAGTAACCTATGGACTAAATTGTAAGGTTACAAAAGTTGAGTACTCAATTGCAAAAATTTATAAAGATGGATATGGAAAAGAGATGGATTGAATTATGAAGAAAGGACATGGATGGAATTATGGATATTGTTGGTGACCAAAGTGCTTAGGAAGGCAAAGTCGATCATTTATGGCATAATGCCAACTAAGGATCTAAGTGTCTACCTTTTTGTCTAAAAGCTATAATGACCTTTGACAAGGTTCAAGGTGGCCAAAAACATCATTTCCCAGCCAAAATAGCTGGATATAATCTGTCCCATTGTTGGCCAAAGTTTCAAAAATTTGCATATATGCAACCAAGGTCAAAATGATGTATAAATGAAGAAAAATCTTCATTTTCTTGCCATTTCCTCTAAATTTCATACCCCAGCAGCCAAGGGTTCTTACTTAACCATCTCCACCATCCTCCATAGTGACCATACCTTAAGAAAGTAAGAGGAAGCGTGAGAAAACAAAGAAGACATCAAAGAGTGCAAGAAAACCTAATTTTTGTTCTATTTGGATTTTCAGATATCATAGCAAAAGGTAAGGGTTTCTAAAGCTTCTTGGATTATTTACTATATTTCCAAACATCTATGAAGCTAAGATCATGCTAGGAAGAGCAAAAAGCTCAAGAAAGCAGGTATGGGTTAAAGGGAAAGAAGCATGGTAGGGTTCTGGCCTTAGTGTTACCATGCTCAAGATGGCAGTAAGAAAGAAGGGTTTCTCGAGCCCAAGTTAGTACTAACTAAGACCTAAGAGACTCCTAACACCAAGCAAAAGCTTCAGGACGGCTGCCATAGTGTTATTTAACTGATATTGTTTTATTGAATGATTATGGACTAACCCTAATGTGTTATTGCTGCCATCATTATATGTGTTTGTTGCTATGTTTGTTGATGCATATGGTTGCCATATTTGTATGTATGTGTTGTTTTTTTATTTTTTTATGTCTTTGGATTTTAGGTGGTACGTTTCTATGGAAGGCTTTACTCCCATTTATTTCCATTTTTAGGAATGCCTCAAAGAGAACGTTCAAACTAATAGTTCTAGTATGATTTTTCCTGTGTAATTTCAGGTACATGAACTTCAATATGTATAGTATTAAATTGGAGTGTTTCATGATTTTTAGAGTACATTTTCTAATTTTAGTTTTGGTACTTTGTACCTTACACTGCAGCTGTCTTTTGAAGTTTCTGGAGTGGATTGTGGTTGTAAGGCTCTCCAAGAAGCTAGTGTACATACCCAACTAAGATAGGGAATATGTATGATGCATCTATGCATGTAAATACACTATGGATGGTGTATGGATGATATATGAAGCAATAAAGGGATGTTTGAGGTTGAATGTTCAATTCTATCCATTTTGCAATTCATTAGCTGTTCCAAAGAGAATTATGTTTAGAATGCCTCTAAATTTAGGGGAATGACTTTCCCAAGTGTTTAACACATGTAAGAACCTACCCATGTTGGTTTTTGCACCTGGAAATGAAGTGTATGAATCTTATGAAATTTTTTATGGCAAAATGGTCATAAAGTGACCAGAATTTTGACTCTGGACTTAAAGTTCCATAAATCCATTTGTAGAAGGATATCGATCTAAAATTTTGATCACACCTAGAGAAATAATAGAGGTTGAACTACAATTTAGAATTTCTAAATTTGGAGCCCTGTAGCCAAAGACATAACATTCCAAAATTGGCTAAGTTACTGTTCATTTGGTCAGACTTTGGTAACCAACTTAAAAAATTCATAACTTGGTCCATAGGTGGGCTTTTGATGTAAAAAAAAATTTATTGGTTTGCTCTAAGTCTCTACTCAATAATGAAAGAAATAAAATAGGGCATTTTTATGGCTAGAATGATACAGTTTATTAGTGGAAGTTATAGGTGCAGTGGCTGCTCACTAGAACTTAACAAGATTGCCTAATGTGTGGAAGCCTAAACTAAGAATTGTGCTAGTCTTTTCCTTCTTCGCTGCCATAGTGTGCATAAATGTAAATATGTGTGTTATAGTTTAACCAATATGCATATATTTGCATAAAGACCAAGAGGGCCACTTGGGTAATATAGTGAGCATTGTTCTGATGGCCTACAAACATGCATAGCTCCTGGGAGATTGACACATTAAATATTGTCACTGTATTTAAGCTCTCAGAGTGGTAACACACTAAGTTGTTCATGCTCCCAATTTAGCCATTGACTTCCTAAGCAAGTAAGGCTAAGGCTCTCTATCTTATTGACACGGCCGTCCCTAGCCTCTGGCCAGGAAGCCCTGGTCTCACGGTGGTTGCAATTGGCTAGTTGTATATGTGTGTAGATTAAAATCCCATGATACTAGTTGATTACCCTAGAATATGCAAGATGCATGCTCTTCATGCCTTGACTTGGATTAATAAAAACATAAAGCATTAACTTGGCCAAGTAATTTATACAGATAATAAGTACAAATAGCAAAGCATACAAAATCAACATTTATGTGAATTTACTACACGTAACAACTCATGGGAGCATTCATACATAGAGTAGACTAATGCCGTCACCCAAGACCAACCTAGAGTCTAGGACTCTTCATAACATAGACTATGGAGGTAACTAGAGTACTATATATATACAAGCCTCAATTGAGATCTTGTTTAACTAACTCCCACCTTGGATGTGAATCCTAGTGGCGAGTCTTAAAATCCCTTTGTCCAAGTGCTACTAGTCTCTACAGCCAAAGGAATGCTCTAGTTAGTACTGTTACAGTACCAACAAACTACTCAAGCATACTTATGTAGACTAGAATCACAAGGATTCTTAAGTGCAATACCTATGCACAAAAAGTCACTTCTGCAATAACCCTCAATGGTTATCCGGCCCAACAACTTCTGAATCTGCACAACATAACTAGGGAGTGAGAACATAACATTCTCAGTAAGGGGTCTTCCGTGTACCTGCGAGAAAATTACTAAGGACACTACATATGATAACATATGTAACCTGCTGTGAGCTCATACAGCCCAAGGGTCTAATATATGCATATATTTAGGTCCTTTGAGACCTCTCCTCATCCTTGTCCTTAAACTACAAGGCATTGCCTTGCCTACTAGCAAGTTGCACTTGCCAGCCTAACTAGTGATAAATCACCAGTTGAACGTCTCCCTTACTATGTTATGTAGGGGAATTATGGTGGGACTATTGTTGACTGGGTCATTTAGACCCTGTAGACTAGGTGCGCTAAGGTTTCACCTTGCAACCTCGTGGCTACAGTATGGCTAGGTCACCAAGGGTTCTAAACCTTTCACCCGAGCTAATGGTACTTAGTTATGCTGATTTGCAACTAGTTTCCTTGCTTATGGCTCAAGCAACCATAAAATCTTTCAAACCTTAAGGAAACACTTAAGTCTTCAGGGAATTTCAGAAGTCTCGGAGTACCCCTGGCATACTTAGGCCCCAAGGCATCCAAAGAACCCCCTTAGGTCTCACCTCGATCACCCTAGCAAAATGTGAGAAATTCTGCCATCATACTTATGGCGACGTGTTGTCACAATTGGTAACATTTGAACCACATTTGCACAATTGATGATGCATTGTGATGCCTTTCCACATCTTCATTGTGCAACATGGTGAGCCTGGAGCAGGAACTTCTAGTGAGGGAACGCCTGGATGAGGAACCTCCGAAGGGAGAAGGACTGCAAGGACTGAGAAAAGCAAGGGTTAGGAGCTCTCTGGAGTGTTTTTCCAGGGGAGGAGTCTCCGATGCCCAAGTTAGTGTTTGGAAATAGAGAATAACTAGGGAGTGGAGAGATTTTTTGCTTGGAGTCCCTTCCTGTTGCCTGGGGCGTTTCCCGAATATTTATAGGGAGGTGTATAGGAGAAGTCCATTTGCCACAGCTTGCCCAGATCGTGATAGATGTTCGGTCGGATGTGGTCCATACCTCGGGAGAGGGGGGGCCTCTAGCCGGCCATAGGCCGCCTGGCCAAGAGCCTAGGGCGGTGTGTCAGAATGTGTCCGAGGGTGTCGTGTCGGGGGCTGTACAAGGGCAGTGTGTCAGAGCGTGTCTGAGGGCATTGTCTGTTGGGTTTCGGGAGCCAAAGTATATCAACTCATCCGAGCATGGCCATGCATTTTTCTAAGTCTCACTCTATCAAGGGGCCCGAAGATATCACTCCCGTTACATAGGAGGGACAAATCCCATCTTGATCATACAAATCCCTCCGCATGATATGTGACATACCCAATGACCTCCTTCAAGTTCACTCAGTTACGAGCAACAAAGGAAAGTATCAAAGTATGTGACTCACATGTAGGGAACCTTGATGATCTTAGGTCGAAGGACTACATATACCATGATCACTATGAGAATCACTTATGACACTCATATAACGATCCATGTAGTGTTCTCATGGTGGGTCGGTCCAGTACACAAGTTCTCCAACTTGTACCCATATGTAGACTACATATCTCATATTAGTCTCCACATATGCTAGTCGTTATGTATTATTGCAACCCGCTCCACAATAATACTAGACTAGGGACGTTTAAGAATATCATTATTCTAGGGTTACAATTATGTTTATTAACGTTACGCAGAAACAAAACAACAAACATAATTGCTGGATTAATGCCTTAATAAAATATCATGACTCAATGTGCAAAAAATACAATCATCTCATGATTGGCTTTTGGGCACAACACTAACAATCTCCCACTTGCACTAAAAGCCAATCATCCATGTATCTAATACCGATGGACCTAGAATGGCTATCATGCTTCTGCTGCGTAAGGGGCTTTGTCAGTGGATCAGCAATGTTGCTGTCTGTCGAAGTCCTGCATATCCTTACATCACCCCTCTCGATGATCTCCCTGATGAGATGATAGCGTCGGAGTATGTGTTTGGATCGCTGGTGAGATCGAGGTTCCTTAGCCTGTGCGATTGCTCCATTGTTGTCACAATAGAGCTCTATCGGGTCGGCAATGCTTGGAACCACTCCAAGTTCAGTGATGAACTTCTTGATCCAAACTGCCTCCTTCGCAGCATCAGAGGCGGCAATGTACTCAGATTCTGTTGTAGAGTCAGCTACTGTCTCTTGCTTTGAACTCTTCCAGCTCACAGCACCACCACCAATACAAAACACATAACCAGATTGCGATCTAAAATCATCCTTATCGGATTGGAAGCTTGCATCGGTGTAACCCCTTACAACGAGCTCATCTTCACCTCCAAAGACCAAGAATGCATCCTTAGTCCTTCGTAAGTACTTAAGGATGTTCTTAACAGCTGTCCAAGTGACTCTCACCGGGGTTCGATTGGTACCTACTCGTCATGCTCAAAGCATATGAGACATCGGGACGAGTACATATCATGGCATACATGATAGATCCAATTGCTGAGGCATATGGAATCTTACTCATGCGCTCTCTCTCCTCGGGTGTACTCGGACACTGAGATCTAGAAAGAGTGATACCATGTGACATGGGCAAGAATCCTTTCTTGGAATCTTGCATGCTAAACCTCTTTAGCACCTTGTCAATATATGTACTTTGACTTAGGCCAAGAAGCTTTCTAGATCTATCTCTATAGATCCTGATGCCTAACACATAGGCTGCTTCACCCAAGTCCTTCATAGAGAAACATTTCCCTAGCCAAGTCTTCACAGACTGTAGCTCAGGAATGTCATTCCCGATGAGTAGTATGTCATCTACATACAACACCAAGAAGACAATAGCGCTCCCACTAACCTTCTTGTAGACACAAGGTTCATCTTCATTTTTGATAAAACCAAACTCTTTGATTGCATCATCAAAATGAAGATTCCAACTTCGAGAAGCTTGCTTCAGTCCATAAATGGACCTTTGCAACTTTGCACACTTTATTGGCATTCTCAGGAGTGACAAAACCCTCAGGTTGTGTCATGTACACATCCTCAAGTAGCTTTCCATTTAGGAATGCAGTTTTGACATCCATTTGCCATATCTCATAATCATAGTGTGCAGCAATAGCAAACAAAATTCGGATGGATTTAAGCATAGCAACTGGTGAAAAAGTTTCATCATAGTCAATACCATGAATTTGCTTGAAACCTTTTGCAACCAATCGTCCCTTAAAGGTAATCACATTACCATCCATGTCAGTTTTCTTCTTGAAAACCCATTTGCACCCTATGGGTTTTACCCCTTCAGGTGGGTCAACCAAAGTCCATACTTGGTTTTCATACATGGATTCCATCTCGGATTTCATGGCCACTAGCCACTTCTCAGAGTCAGGCCCCTGACATAGCTTGTTGGTAGGTTGTGGGCTCATCCTGATCCATGAGCATCACATCACCAGTGTGAGTCACGAGAAATCCATATCTCTCAGGCTCACGCCGAATCCTACCAGACCTACGTGGGCTCTGTGCTACAGGAACAGACTCTTGAACCACAACATCTTGTGGTGTCTGTTCAGGTTCCATTTCAGGTTCGATGTCTCCTTGTTGTTCTTGAATTTCTTCAAGTTCTACTTTCCTCCCACTAGTTCCTTTAGAGATAAACTCTTTCTCTAAAAAGACACCAGTTCGAGCAACAAACACTTTTTGCTCAGAAGGATTGTAGAAATAGTAACCCTTTGTTTCTTTGGGATACCCAACAAAAAGGCATTTTTGAGATTTGGGCCCTAGTTTGTCAGAGGATTGACGTTTCACATAAGCGTCACAGCCCCAAATCTTCATAAAAGACAAATTGGGATGCCTCCCACTCCATATCTCATATGGTGTCTTTTGAACCGATTTAGATGGAACTCGGTTTAGTGTAAAAGCGGCTGTCTCTAGAGCATGTCCCCAAAAGGAGTTTGGAAGGTCAGCTTGACTCATCATAGAGCGAACCATGTCTAACAGAGTTCGATTTCTCCTTTCAGATACACCATTCCATTGAGGTGTACCTGGTGGAGTGAGTTGTGATACTATACCACACTCCTTCAGATAGTCAAGGAATTCTCGATCCAAGTACTCTCCACCTCGATCTGATCGAAGCACTTTGATACTCTTCCCGAGTTGATTCTCTACTTCATTCTTGAATTCTTTGAACTTTTCAAAGGATTCTGACTTGTGTCTCATAAGATACACATAGCCATATCTGCTGAAGTCATCAGTGAAAGTAATGAAGTATTGGAAACCTCCTCTAGCTTGTGTAGACATAGGGCCACATACATCACTATGTATGAGTCCTAGTAAGTCATTAGCCCTTTCACTTTGCCCTGTGAATGGGGCTTTGGTCATCTTGCCCAACAAACATGACTCACATGTCTCATATGATTCAAAATCAAATGAGTCCAAGAGTCCATCCTTATGGAGCTTGGATATGCGGGTCTCATTTATATGGCCCAAGCGACAGTGCCAGAGATAGGTCGGGTTTGAATCATTTAATCTGACCTTCTTGGTATTCACATTATAGATTGGATCTTCGAGGTCTAGAACATACAACCCATTGCTAAGTTGAGCACTACCATAAAAGATTTCATTCAAATAAATAGAACAACATTTGTCCTTTATTATAAATGAAAAACCTTTCTTGTCCAAACAAGAAACAGAAATCAAATTTCTACTAATAGTAGGCACAAAGTAGCAGTTGTCTAATTCTAAAACTAATCCACTAGGTAAAGTGAGAACATAAGTCCCTACGGCTAAGGCAGCAACCCTTGCTCCATTTCCAACACGTAGGTCCACTTCACCTCGGGCCAATCTTCTCTTCTACTTCTACTTAGATCCTGCACATTTGCACAAATGTGAGATCCACATCCAGTATCCAATACCCAAGATGAGGAAGTAGAAAAGTTAGCCTCTATAACAAAAATACCTGAAGTGGAAGTCTTACTTCCCTTTTCCTTAGCAAGTTCTTCAAGATAGAGCTTGCAATTGCGCTTCCAGTGTCCAGGTTGCTTACAATGGAAGCACTCCCCTTCCTTTGCCACACCACCCTTTGGTTTCAGTGCAGCTGAAGAAGAATTAGCATTGGACTTTCCATTAGCTTTATCCTTCTTCTTGTTGGCTTTTCCCTTTCCCTTGCCCTTTTGAACCATCAAAATGGGCTTAGCCTTCTTAAGGTTTTGCTCAGCAGTTCTCAACATGTTGAGCAATTCAGGGAGGGACTTGTCAAGGTCGTTCATGTTATAGTTCATGACGAACTGACTGTAGCTTTCAGGCAACGATTGCAAGACTACATCAATAGCCAACTCTTTCTGAAGAGCAAATCCCAAATTCTCAAGATTCTCAATGTACCCAATCATCTTGAGCACATGAGGACCCACGGGACTTCCCTCAGACATCTTGCACTGAAACAATGCCTTAGAGGTCTCAAACCTCTCATGCCTAGCTTGCTCTTGGAAAAGCATTTTGAGATGTTCGATCATATCGAACGCCCCCATGTTCTCATGTTGCTTCTGAAGCTCAGATTCCATGGTAATAAGCATGAGGCATGCAACATCCAAAGCATCATCAGAATGCCTCTTGTGAGCATCCCTTTCAGCTCTTGGAGCAGTGGCAGCAGGCTCATTCGGAATGGGCTGCTCTAGGACATAAGCCTTTCTCTCTTGTTTGAGGACTATCCTCAAGTTTCGGTACCATTTGAGAAAGTTGGTCCCATTCAGTTTTTCCTTCTCAAGGATCGATCGCAACGAAAGTGTCGATGTGTTTTGTGCCATGGTTATCTACAACAGTAAATATGCAGTGTAAGAGTCATGTATTTTAATTCATTTAATAAGGACTTTTATTAAACGATACTCCCACTATTTTCCTCAAAATAATAACCCTCGATATTATTTCGGAACACCTCGGCGCTAAGGTATTCTAGTGGGCCAAGATCCATATTTGACCACAACCTGAGTCAGCTTTGGCTTTTCTCTCAAGTTACAGCTATTTAGGTAGGCAACTCCTTGCCAATTGCATCTTATGCAACTCTTGGATAGTTGGGTGAACAACACTTGTCCAAGCTCATCTCATGAGCTTAAGCCCAACTCTATGCCTCTAAGTCCCTAATCCTATTAGGATGACTTAGTTAAGTCGAACCCAAAGTTAGCAATTTGGATATCACTATTATCCCATCGCGCCTTACCAAGATGAACATAGGTGCTTTGCTTTGGCAAACCCACCTAATGTTGATCAAAGTCTTGACGAGTGCCAACATTTGGAAGGCATCACATTTAATGACTTAATATTTGTTTGAGGGATTTTTCTTTTGATCTCACCAATTTGTTATCTCCGGTTGTCTTATACATGCATCACATACAAATATAAAACATGCATCTCATGCTTACAAGAAAGTAAACGTGACATGGTTATAGCCCAAACTATGCGATATTCTCAAGCCAATGAGAATATCATAAAAGCCTAAGAAAAGAAAAGAGTCTTCACAAGCTCCTTCTCTTCCTTTCTTGGTTGCCCTTTTGTTGTCACCTCCTTGGACATACCACCTTGGATGATCCTTGGACATACCACCTTGGATGATCCCATAATGCACCATTACATCAATAATAGAAACCTCGAGTTACATTCGAGGGGAGTAAGGTGAGAAGAGAATGTACAATGAGAGTGATAAGAAAAGGCACGACTCGCAGGCCGTATTTACAAGTACAACCAATCAAGGGCTATAACCATGCACCATGCTTCAAACACCAATCAGCATATCATGTCAAATCTCATTCAACAAAGATGCATGCCAATTTTCGTGCGTTGATTAACCAGTTTTTATTTATGTGGCGCTTCGCATACGGCGGTCCCGCTGGCCGGTCAGCGGGCGGTGGTTCCGCTGACCGGTCAGCGGACGAGGTCAAGGGGAGCCGCCCTTGCGGGGGGCGTGGGGGGCAGCGCCCCCCTGCGCAAAAAATTTTCTTACAATTGCTTAGCCCGAAATCTTGTATTTTGAGAAAGTAGGCACCCGAGACTCCTCTATTCGAGCCACCAAAAATACCTTACTTTCAGTGCCTGAACAGGCTGAATCCGAACCAAGCTAGGGTTTCTGCAACTATTGCAAGAATCCTAATCCATATAGGTATCTCATACCATTCAATTTGAGATTAATCTCATTAACCAATTTGTGTCGTTTCTTCATATATCTCATATGTTCATTACGAATTCCAGTTTCATGCATCTTGAATCAATCTAATTAATCATGGCCGAAAAGCAACCGAACACATAGCATCATGCGATTCAACACTCAATCCCGATTTAGGGTTTCACCAGTAGCTCTGATACCACTGTTGGGTTTCGGGAGCCAAACAGCGCAGCGGCATTTAACCGAAACCCCCCTCCAGGATCCAAGTGAAACGGGGTAAATCGGGTGTTCGAAAATTTTCATACCTAATTTTCGGTTGAGATCTCTCACTCAACTGTAGAGTCGAATCACAAAACCTGAATAGTTGACGTGTTCAGGCTCTCTATGGTATCCACATGAGCCTCTCGGGATCACCACGCTTCCACTGCGTCCTGGCAGATGCGTTTCTTTTGCGCTCGCAGTGCTAGCTTGCGTCCTTCAAGGAAATGCAAGAGAAAAGTGTGGCTGTCCTTTTGGGTGGCTAAGGACAGAAAACAAAAAAAAAAAAAGAGAAGAGTGCGACTGTCCTTTTGGGAGCCTAGGGCAAGGAGACTTGTGAATTTCTCACTTAGAAGTTGTATTTATAGTGAAACTCAACTTCCAGGCCTAGTGGGTTTCAAAGCCCTAATCCAATTAGGATTTAATTTCGGGCTTAATAATGGCTCAACTCTTTGGCCCATTATTAATACGAAATTAAAGTGAAACCATAACCCAAATAATTAGCCCATGCACTCTAATGATCCAAATAGCTCTATGTGTGCGACCCAATAGGCTCTTGCCACGTTGGCAATGATCATAAATCACATTTATGATCATAAGCAATGAGCGGTGTCTAGCAACACATCATTGCTACCCAAGTGACAAGATTGTCGGTGATTCGACTAAACCTTTATGATCATCACCGATATATGCCATTGTCCCTTTGTCCAAGATATCAAGACTAAGCACGAGACATGGAATGTGTCACTCTCGTATAGCCCAATCTTTGGTTTCTTGATTACTGAGTGGACCAACTTAAACTAATGACATTGACTTCATATATCAACTCATCCGAGCATGGCCATGCATTCTCTAAGTCTCACTCTATCAAGGGGCCCGAAGATATCACTCCCGTTACATAGGAGGGACAAATCCCATCTTGATCATACAAATCCCTCCGCATGATATGTGACATACCCAATGACCTCCTTCAAGTTCACTCAGTTACGAGCAACAAAGGAAAGTATCAAAGTATGTGACTCACATGTAGGGAACCTTGATGATCTTAGGTCGAAGGACTACATATACCATGATCACTATGAGAATCACTTATGACACTCATATAACGATCCATGTAGTGTTCTCATGGTGGGTCGGTCCAGTACACAAGTTCTCCAACTTGTACCCATATGTAGACTACATATCTCATATTAGTCTCCACATATGCTAGTCGTTATGTATTATTGCAACCCGCTCCACAATAATACTAGACCAGGGACGTTTAAGAATATCATTATTCTAGGGTTACAATTATGTTTGTTACGTTACGCAGAAACAAAACAACAAACATAATTGCTGGATTAATGCCTTAATAAAATATCATGACTCAATGTGCAAAAATACAATCATCTCATGATTGGCTTTTTGGGCACAACACTAGCAATCTCCCACTTGCACTAAAAGCCAATCATCCATGTATCTAATACCGATGGACCTAGAATGGCTATCATGCTTCTGCTGCATAAGGGGCTTTGTCAGTGGATCAGCAATGTTGCGATTGTCTGTCACAAGTCCGAAGTCCTGCATATCCTTACATCACCACTCTCGATGATCTCCCTGATGAGATGATAGCGTCGGAGTATGTGTTTGGATCGCTGGTGAGATCGAGGTTCCTTAGCCTGTGCGATTGCTCCATTGTTGTCACAATAGAGCTCTATCGGGTCGACAATGCTTGGAACCACTCCAAGTTCAGTGATGAACTTCTTGATCCAAACTGCCTCCTTCGCAGCATCAGAGGCGGCAATGTACTCAGATTCTGTTGTAGAGTCAGCTACTGTCTCTTGCTTTGAACTCTTCCAGCTCACAGCACCACCACCAATACAAAACACATAACCAGATTGCGATCTAAAATCATCCTTATCGGATTGGAAGCTTGCATCGGTGTAACCCCTTACAACGAGCTCATCTTCACCTCCAAAGACCAAGAATGCATCCTTAGTCCTTCGTAAGTACTTAAGGATGTTCTTAACAGCTGTCCAGTGACTCTCACCGGGGTTCGATTGGTACCTACTCGTCATGCTCAAAGCATATGAGACATCGGGACGAGTACATATCATGGCATACATGATAGATCCAATTGCTGAGGCATATGGAATCTTACTCATGCGCTCTCTCTCCTCGGTTGTACTCGGACACTGAGATCTAGAAAGAGTGATACCATGTGACATGGGCAAGAATCCTTTCTTGGAATCTTGCATGCTAAACCTCTTTAGCACCTTGTCAATATATGTACTTTGACTTAGGCCAAGAAGCTTTCTAGATCTATCTCTATAGATCCTAATGCCTAACACATAGGCTGCTTCACCCAAGTCCTTCATAGAGAAACATTTCCCTAGCCAAGTCTTCACAGACTGTAGCTCAGGAATGTCATTCCCGATGAGTAGTATGTCATCTACATACAACACCAAGAAGACAATAGCGCTCCCACTAACCTTCTTGTAGACACAAGGTTCATCTTCATTTTTGATAAAACCAAACTCTTTGATTGCATCATCAAAACGAAGATTCCAACTTCGAGAAGCTTGCTTCAGTCCATAAATGGACCTTTGCAATTTGCACACTTTATTGGCATTCCCAGGAGTGACAAAACCCTCAGGCTGTGTCATGTACACATCCTCAAGTAGCTTTCCATTTAGGAATGCAGTTTTGACATCCATTTGCCATATCTCATAATCATAGTGTGCAGCAATAGCAAACAAAATTCGGATGGATTTAAGCATAGCAACTGGTGAAAAAGTTTCATCATAGTCAATACCATGAATTTGCTTGAAACCTTTTGCGACCAATCGTCCCTTAAAGGTAATCACATTACCATCCATGTCAGTTTTCTTCTTGAAAACCCATTTGCACCCTATGGGTTTTACCCCTTCAGGTGGGTCAACCAAAGTCCATACTTGGTTTTCATACATGGATTCCATCTCGGATTTCATGGCCATTAGCCACTTCTCAGAGTCAGGCCCCGACATAGCTTGTTGGTAGGTTGTGGGCTCATCTTGATCCATGAGCATCACATCACCGGTGTGAGTCACAAGAAATCCATATCTCTCGGGCTCACGCCGAATCCTACCAGTCCTACGTGGGCTTTGTGCTACAGGAACAGACTCTTGAACCACAACATCTTGTGGTGTCTGTTCAGGTTCCATTTCAGGTTCGATGTCTTCTTGTCAGCGCGAGGTCACCCTCGGGGAGGGTGGTGACCCTTTCTGATCGAAGTTGGTCCCTTGGGTTTCCTAAGGGTAGCGCCTATCCGGCTTGTCCGAGGGTGCTGCGGCCCTCTCTTTGCCAGGTTTTTGTTGTGTTTGTTTCGATCGGAGGTGGTGCGCTGGCCAAGGGTGGTGCGCACATGCGAAGTCCTTCAGGGGGTGAAAGCCCTTTGGCTATCATATGCCCCCCATCAGAAAATTGAAGGTGTTTTCGATTTTGGGAGTTTCAGGAGCCTTTTTATGGCGAGCGATTCTTGGTCTTGTTGCCATGATGGGCTTCCATCCGAAGTCTCCTTCTTCCCAGGAGGGAACTTCGGCGAACTAAGGTGCTTTACTGAGGTAATTCCTCTAGTGTTTGAGTGGTGTACCTGGCTCTTCCGCCAAGGTCATCATCTGAGGTGCGTACATCTACTCACCTTTCTGTCAGTGAATCATTTTCTCTTCCCATTACGTATGGGCGCATTACTTCGGATAGGGTTATGAAGGTCTGCCAGTTCTCAGGGTCGTGCCCATGTTTCTTATGTTCGCTTACACGCAGTAGCTGATGAGTGGCGAACGGTTACATCGGTTACATCAATTGTGTCTCTCCACCTTCAATTAGCAATAATGATGATGTTTTGCCTTCCCTCTTCGGCCTATGTAGACCCTATTGCCTCAAACCTTCACACTCTTTTCCTTTGCTTTTATCTGCTCCAGAACTCTCTCTCATTTTTTTCTCGTTCTGGCAGCAGTTCTAGCAGCGGAGCGATTTTTGGCAACCCTTCACGACGGCATCCAGGAATCCAGATTTTGGCAAAACTTTTGGTGGGTCTTTCTTTCTAAAGTTCTTCCTTCCTTTCAAAGTCGTTTGTTCCAAAGTTTCATTTTTTCGAAGTCCTTTGGTTCTCTTTCTTTAGTTTTCCTAAAGTTACCTCTCTTCTCTTTGAGAAATGTCGAACCCTGTTCCATTGATGATCGTCGGTCCTATTCCCGAGAGTTTTCTTCCCCTTGAGTCTCATCCATGCTGCACTACTTTGGAGAAAATGATGAAGTGGGTAGTGAAATTCTATCTCCCTACTTATGCCATCCCAAGATTACCTGTCTCGGGCATGTATGGTTACATGGCCAGTTTTGGTGAGATCACCGTTTACCGAGCCCAACTGAAGGCTGGTCTTCGGTATCCCCCCCGCAAATGGTGTGTGAGTTATGCAGGTTTCATGGGATTGCTGTGAACCAGCTCCCTCCAAACTCCTACTCTTATTTCAATGCTTTTCTTTGCATGTGTGGGGTCTTTAAGATAAGGCCCCATTTTCTTTTCTTCATGCAATACTATAAGCTTCACCCGGTCCCGAAGGGTGGCTTCTACTTCTTGCTTCCCCGAGGATTCGGGAGCAAGAAGTTCACCTTTACCTTCGGGACGAAGGATAGCTGGCGGGGGTGGCAAAAAAAGTTCTTTTTCCTGTCAGTTCCCGAAAGATGGAGCTACGTTCCGACCACATGGGCTTCGGGGGTGTTGAGGACTGACGTGGTTGACCCTCGGAAGCTACTGACCTCTGGGTTGGCCGCGGAGTTTGATGAGTTCGACCGACGCATTCGGGTCATTTTGGATTGGGGCTCCGAGGTCCCTCCGCGTTCCTTATACCCCTTTCCCATTAAGTGGGACCTTATGTCCGAAGAGGTCCTTCGGGAACTGGGGGTAATCCACGAGCACAAGTTCAACTTGAACCTGCCCGTGCCTGTTCTCCCAGGAAAGAAGGCATGGTTGGTGATGCTTCTTCGGGCTGAGATCTCATACGAGGCTTTTGCCGAGAGTAAGTTATCTCCCAGGTTTTGCTACCTGTATTCCTTTTGGACTTACACTGATGTTTTTTCCTTTTGCAGAGATGGGTGATCAATCTGCGGAGTTCTATAAGTCCCTTTTTCTCGGTCAGGCCGAGAAGGGGGAGCAGACGCGAAGGAAGGCGTCTGCGAAGAGGAAGAAGACTACTGGGGGGCCATCCAAGGCGAAGAAAGCCAAAGCGGACGTCCTTCCCCCTCCCCCCGAAGACGTCGTGGAGGTGCAGGATCAGTCACCTGCCCAGTCTCCTGCCCACGCCGATCCACCTTCAGATGCTGCCATCCTCGAGGCACCTTTGAGTCTGGATGCTGCAACTAAGACTTCGGTCAAAGGTACTATGGCTCAGGAGCTCGAGGAGAGCTGGAGAAGGAAGGGCAAAAACATTCCCGGTGAAGTTCGTGAGGCAAACGAGGCCGAGGATGCCGTCACCAAGGTTCCACCAGGTTCGTTCCTTAGCCATTTCTCTATGAATCTTGGTGTTTTTGGTATCTACGATCTTATAGATGAATGGCTAAGGGATGACGTACTAATGGAACTTCGGCGTGATCTTGCAGAGGAGGTGACACCTGCTCCTTGGGTGGAGGCTCATGCCCGGAAGAGGGCCCTTCGGGATAGCCATATCCCGAAGGACAAGGTACCGAGGGAGCCCTTCTGGTCTTTCACGGAGGACATGAACTTGTTCTCCGAGGACAGCCAGTTGATGGCTCCCCAAATGGCGAAGGGTGTGCTGACGAACGCCACCTTTCAGTCGCTCATCGCCGAATGCCCGAACGAGGAGATCCTCGCGGCGAGGATGAGCGAACACGCCGCCCAGGTAGATTTCTTCTTTCTTTCTTGGAGGACTTAGAAAAATTTTCTTCTGAGTTTTTGTTGCCCTTTGACCCTTACTAGGGGCTTTTTTTTCTACAGCTCCTGGCATACAGCGGATATTTCCGAGCTTAGGTGGCAAAGCAGACTGAGGCTCGTTCTTGGTCCAAGAATTCTCTGAGGAGGGCGAAGGAATTCTGTGCCAAATACGTCCTCAAGTATGGTGAACTGAACAAAATCACCAAGGAGGACGTGGAGAATCTTTAGGCCGAGCTTCGAGAGAGTAAGAAGGAGCTTCTTCTCGACTTTTCGGCCAAGGATGAGGACCTCGATGCAAAGTATGTTGTTCTCTCTTCGGAGAATGAACCCCTTCGAAAGGAAAAGGCAGATGATGCTGAAAACCTTACGAAGGCGCTTGCTTTGAATGCCGATCTCCAAGCCGAGGTCGATCTGTTGAGGAAGGAGACCAAGAAGAAGAAGAAGAAGAAGCTCGAGAGGGAGGTTGCTGAGCTCACTTCCGAACTGGCGACTCTGAGTGCCGAGAAGGACCAGTCCGACCAGATGACGAAAGTGTCTTTCCAAGACGGTTTTTGTCTGGCCCGTCATCAAGTCCTTTCTCGGCACCCCGAACTCGACCTCTCCTTCCTGGCCGCTTTGGATTTCCCCAAAGAGCCCAGGTGGACGTGGTCGAAGTTGGAGTACCTCAACCTCCCGCCTGTTGTGCCCGCGCCTTCGGATGCTCCCATCCAAGAGAAAGATGCCAACGCCGAGGAGGTACCGGACGCTCAGGCTCAGCAATAGGCTTTTTCTTCTTTCTTTTTCTTGTAATCTGCTCTCTTGTACTATTGCTTCAGAGCTATGAATGAAATTTTTTTCAAAGATTTAGCTAAGTTCCCGTTCTTTTCTTTGATCATCATTCTTCGGAAGCTTGTATGATTTTATGTGCGCGTCTTCGGCAAACATCCACGTTCGAAATCATGCCTTCGGGAAGCTTCGTACTGTTCTTCCCTTAGCGAAATTTTTCCAATATGTGGACCATTTTCTCTTTTCCGAACGTATTCCACCGAGTCTTAGGCTTTGCTAGGGAACTAGCACCTTCGGGAAAAATTTTTAAAAGTCAATATGCTAGGAGCCCTTTCCAGCAACGTGACCATATTCGGTTTATAAACCATATTCGGTTGACACGTATGCTTTTATTTACTGGCGATTTCGGAGAGGAGTAATCACAAGCTTTTCTTCAGAAAAAATGTCTAAGTGTAGAATTTTTTCAAAGAATCTGAATGCCAAGTGTTTCTCAACTCTACTCCTTCGGCGTCGCCTAATTTATAGACCCCTGGGCGGATTTCGTCGAGGACCAGATAAGGTCCGTCCCAGTTTGCCCGAAGTACCCCATCTGATGGCCTTCGCGGCTCGAATTCGGCCTTTCGGAGGACGAGGTCCCCCTTCTTGATTCCTTTTTTCTTCACATGCAAGTTAGTAGCATCAGCTACTCTTTGTTGAAAAGCCTTCCTCCTGAGTTCGGCCATTTCCCGGTGTTCTTCGGCGAGGTCTAATTTTGCCCTCAAGCCAAGGTTGTTTCCTCCTTCGTCAAACACCTGTATTCTTACTGATGGCTGTATGACCTCAATGGGAATAATGGCTTCTGTACCGAACACGAGCGAGAAAGGAGTTTCTCCTGTGGCCCTTCGGGGAGTTGTGCGATAACTCCATAGTACACTTGGGAGTTCCCCTGGCCATTTCCCCTTTGCCTCTTTTAGCCTTTTCTTCAGGCCATCTTTTATTGTCCTATTGGACACCTCGACTTGCCCATTACTTTGAGGATGGGCTACCGGGGCGAAGTGTAGTTTTATGCCGAGGTTAGTCACGAATTCTCGGAACCCTTTGTCAGTAAACTGGGTACCATTGTCGGCCACTATTACCCTTGGTATGCCAAATCGGCATATGATGTTCTTCCAGATGAACTTCTGGGTATCCTTCACCGAGATCGATGCCAAAGGCTCTGCTTCGATCCACTTAGTGAAGTAGTCTACTGCAACTATGCAGAACTTCACTCCACCGGGGGTGCTTGGGAGAGGTCCGATGAGGTCAATACCCCAGACGGCGAAGGGGCAAGGGTAATTTGCCGAAGTTATCTTTTCCGAGGGTAACCTCTGGATGTTGGCGTGTCTTTGGCAATTGTCACATTTTCGAACAAATTGCCTTGCATCCTTTCTTAGGGTAGGCCAAAAGTAACCTTGGCGAAGTAGTACTCCAGTGAGGGCGTCTGTTCCTATGTGGGAACCACAGGCCCCCTCATGAACTTCTTCGAGGATTGTTCTGACATCCTCTTCACTTATGCACCTCTGCAAGGGACTTGCATACCCTTGTCTGTATAGTTCCTCCCTGATGAGGAAGTATCTCCCAAAGCGTTTTCGCACTTTTACGGCCTCGGCAGGGTCTTCGGGGAGTGCCGAAGTTGCAAGGTATTTCTTGATGGAATCTTGCCATCCTTCTACCAAGGTTGCTACGCACATTAGCTCTGTGCTGGGTTGACTCAGCACCTCAGTGGGTTCCTTGGACTTGGCCAAGGTGTCAGCTTCAGCATTATCTTTGCGAGGCACGTTTTCTATATGTACCGAGTCAAACTCTTTAATGAGTTTCTTGACGAGGTCATGATATTTTACCAAGGTTGGATCCTTTGCAGCGTAATCTCCTGTCATTTGCCGGACTACTAGCTGTGAGTCACTATGAGCCTTAAGGTTTCTCACACCAACTTTTCTAGCCAGATTTAATCCTGCTATTAGGGCCTCATATTTGGTGATGTTATTGGTGACATCAAAACCGAATTTGATGGCTTTGGAGGCTTCCATACCTTCGGGCCCCCAAAGAACCACTCCAGCGCCTTGATGTTTGGCTCCTGAGGCTCCATCGACAAAGAGTTTCCACTCTGGTTCAATCCTTATCAGATCTTCCAAGGTAACTTCAGCATTCTCGATTTCTGGAACTTTGGCGATGAAGTCTGCCAATGCTTGGGCTTTTATTGCCCTTCTTGGCTCGTAAGTGATGTCATATTCTCCGAGCTCGATACACTATTTTGACAGCCTTCCCGAATGCTCTACCTTCTTCATTATGTCACGAAGAGGTAGGTTACTTCGGACAATGATGGCGTGTCCTTGAAAGTAGGGCCGTAGCCTCATACCTGCGAGAACTAAGGCATAAATGGCTTTTTGGAGCAATGGGTACCTGACCTCGGCGCCGTGCATGGACTTGCTTACATAATATACTGGCCACTGCTTCCCACCCTCTTCTTTCACTAGGACTGAACTCACAGCTTTTTCAGTGATGGCAAGGTAGAGGATGAGAGGCTCTCCTTCTCGAGGTTGCCGAAGTGTTGGCAGACGGGTTAGGTAGCTTTTAAGCTCATCCCAAGCTTTCTGACATTCTTGGTTCCAAGGGTGCTCCTCGGTTCCGGAGTTGCCTTCGCTTTTGGTTGCTTTGGTAAGCACCTTGAAGAATGGTCGACATCGGTCGCCGTACCTGGAAATAAATCTACTAAGGGAAGTGATTCTTCCGGTAAGCCTTTGTATATCTTTAGTGGTTGTAGGTGTTCGGAATCCTAACAAGGCTTTGACCTTTTCGGGGTTGGCGTCTATTCCCCTTTCTGATACCATGAACCCGAGGAACTTACCTGCGCTCACTCCAAACACGCACTTCTCGGGGTTAAGGTGAATGCCGAACTCCCGAAGTCATTGGAAGGTTTCATCTAAGTCCAAGATATGATTACTAGGCATTCTGCTCTTAACTATCATATCATCAACATACGCTTCTATGTTCCTCCCGATCTGGGAGTCGAACACTTTATTCATCAACCTCTGATAGGTAGCCCCTGCATTCTTAAGCCCGAAGGGCATTCTGATGTAGCAATAGATACCAACTTCGGTGATGAAGGCGGTTTTTTCTTCATCTTCGAGGTTCATCCGAATTTGATGATACCCGCTAAAGGCATCAAAGAAACTGAGAAGACCGTATTCAGCGGTTGAATCCACCAATTGGTCTGTAGCTGGCAAAGGGTAAGAGTCCTTTGGACAAGCATCATTCAGGTTCCGAAAATTGATGCACATTCAGAGCTTTTCACTCCCTTCTTTTATGGCGATAACCATGTTGCTGAGCCATTCAGGGTATTTAACTTCTCTTATTACCCCTGCCTCAATCAGGTGCTTAACTTCGGTTTTAACGAATGAGTTCTTATAAGCCGATAAGTTTCATTTTTTCTGCCAAACCGACCTTGTGTCAGGGCGTACTTTAAGACTATGGTGGATTATGCCGAGGTCGACCTCAGGCATGTCTTTCGAAGAGTAGGCGAATAGATCTTTGTTCATTAACAAGAAAGATACAAGCCTATCTTTGTCACCCTTGGCCAATTTTTTCCCCACTCGGGTGTTCCGGCCGAGGACCAGCTCTACATCTTCTGTTTCTACTTTTTCCAACTCCTCTACTCCCTCCTTTGCTGTCTCTTCGCCTGTCATGACGGCTCCTTCAATAGCCGAAATCTGTACTTGGACCTTTACTGGGCTTTGTCTAGCCTTGGTGAAGACCCTCCTGACTTTGAATTGGTCAATCAAGATCTCTGCATCTCCTTCTTTAGTTGCGAAGGTGACTGTTAAGTACTTTACATCTGGGCGGATGTGGAGATTGCCTTGAGTTTGCCTTCCGAGGATGGCGTTGTATGATGAGGGAACATCAATGACGATGAACCTCATCATAACGGAGGTGAACAGTTCCTCCTGACTCTGAGGCGAGGTCCCTTTCAGCATTAGGGGCAGATCGATGTATCTGAGGACGGGGAGCTCGGATGGCCCAACCCCGAAGGTGGGGGAATTGACTGTGTTGAGGTTGCCTTTTGAAATGCCTAAGTTAGGCAGTAGGTGCGAGAAGATGACGTCAGTGTTGGAGCCGTCATCCAGAAGTACTCTTTTGACGTCCCAACTCCCTATCCTTGCCATGACAAGGAGTGGGTCATCGTGGGGGAACTTCACAGTGGACCCGTCTTTGCGAACAAGCCTGTTTGGCGAGTTCCCATACTCCATTATGGAGATTTCTCTTATCTTTCTTTTCCTCTCAGCCGAGGGTATCCCTGTAGTGATGGTTTGGATGACCCCTGCTGATGGTGGCAGATTCTTTCGAGGACTTCGGTCACGACGTCTGTCGGAATCATAGTCCTCCTCGTCCCCCCTTCTTTGTTCTTCCTTTCTCCCCTTCGGAGAAGGCATTCGCAAGTACCGGCGAAGTTGGCCTTGCTTTATCAGAGACTCGATGTACTTCCTCAGCTGGAAGCAGTCTTCGGTGTCATGGCCATGATCTCGGTGGAATTGGCAGAACTTCTTCATGTTCTTCTTGTTTTCCGAAGTCATGGCCTTTGGCCTTGGAACTGTAGTCCCTTGCCTTTCTAAGGCCATGAGAATGCTGGCCCTCGTGGCGTTCAGGGGAGTGAACGTCATTGGCCTTTTACCCCTTTGTTTTCGGGGCCTTCCTCCAACCTCATTCTGGTAACGAGGCTGGTGGCTTGGTCCTTCGGGCCGAGGGTGTTCCACCTTTGGTCCCCCCATTCTGAGTTCTTCGGCCGTCATGTGCTGTTCGGCCCTTCGGTAGAACTCCCCGAGGGTGTCTGGGGGGTCCTTGGAGAACTCATAAAAGAGCTGGGAGTCTCTCCGAAGTCCTCTTATCATTGCGAGGATGCGAATCTCGGGCCGAAAGTCGGGCACGCTTAGTGCTTCTCGGTTGAACCTTTCGACGTAGTCGCGAATGGTTTCCCCACTTCGCTGTGCTATGTCGAACATCTGCACCGGCATCTTGGCCGTTGGCCTGCTGCCAATGAACTGTTGGGTGAAGGCAGTAGACAGCTCCTGGAAACTCAGCAAGGTTCCGTGGGCCAGGGAGTTATACCATGCCGTTGCTGGACCGGAGAGGGTCACCTCGAAACACTTGCAGAGGGTAGCGTCATCTGCGCCGTGGAGCACCATGCTTCGCTTGTACTTTGTCAGGTGCGCCTGGGGGTCACTACGCCCGTCGTAGGTTTCCAAGCGTGGCACCCTGAAGTCACTAGGCATGGGCGCCTCCACCACTTCCCGTACAAAGGGTGACTCTTCTCCGGTATAAGCGTCGGACAATCTTGACCAGACTGGTTTTCGGGAGATCTGCCTCTCAACCTTTTCCAGTCTTCCAAGGATCTTCTCCATGAGGGTAGCTGTGTTAGCTTCCCCTTGCTGCCTGGTGGTCGCCGGCAATGGCGAACTTCTTCTCCTTCTCGGAGAGTAACTTCGGCGGAGAGGAGACTGGGACCTTCGGTACGGGGACGGACTCCGCCGACAGGAGGTCCTAGTTTCTTTTGGGGCCCTTTCTCTGGTGGGTCGTGCCCTAGGGGGCACGTCCTCCGTAGAAGATGCGTCATGAGAGCCCTCACTCCTGGAACTCTGGTGGGTGGACCTCGAGCTTCTCTCCCGGCGCGCTGCCGAGGGGGAGGCCCTTCGGACCGGAGGAGGCTGGGGCCACCTCTGGTCGAGTTGCTGAGTCATTTCAGCGACGATGGAGCGCTGGAAGTCTCGTAAGAAGCCTAACGTCACTGTTAGAGGGCAGTCGTCCTCCGGCATAGAAGTCTCTGTAGTAGGCTGCTTGGTCACCGACTGAGCCTCTGGCGCAAAAGGGGACTTCGGGAGCCGTTTGTCTTTGGAATGCCGAGTCTCCATGACGGTGACCTGGGAAAGGGTTCCCACAGATGGCGCCAAATGATGCCCTTCCACATCTTCGTTGTGCAACATGGTGAGCCTGCAGCAGGAACTTCCGGTAAAGGAACACTTGGATGAGGAACCTCCAGTGGGAGAAGGACTGCAAGGACTCAGAAAAGCAAGGGTTAGGAGCTCCCCGGAGTGTTCCTTTCGGGGGAGGAGTCTCGGACGCCCAGTCAGTGTTTGGAAATGGAGAATAAGTAGGGAGTGGAGAGATTTTTCCCTTGGAGTGCCCTCCTGTTGCCTGGGGAATTTCCCAAATATTTATAAGGAGTTGTACGAGAGAAGTTCATTTGCCATAGCCTGCCCAAATCATGACATGTGTTTAGTCAGATGTGGTCCGTACCTCGGGAGATGGGGGGGCCTCTAGCCGGCCATAGGCCTCCTGGCTAGGAGCCTAGGGCAACGTGTCAGAGTGTGTCCGAGGGTGGCGTGTCAAGGGCTGTACGAGGGTGGTGTGTCAGAGCGTGTCCAAGGGTGGCATGTCGGGGGCTGTACGAGGGCGTTGTGTCAGAGGCTCCTCAGCCATTTTGTCATACGCCCACATAGCCTTTTCAGGGTACTGAACTCCTTTAGAGTATAGAGCTCATTCAGGGAGGTGAACTCCTTTGGAGGGAGGTCCCTTGTTTGCACGAGGTGCCTTCGGTTTGGCTCTCCTGAGGTTAGGCTCGGGTACCTGATGATGGCACCTCGTGAGCACGGTCCGAGGATGGCCGAAAGAGTATCCGAAGGTGGTTTTGGGCACGTGAGGTCGGCGCGAGGTCACCCTCGGGGTGGTTGGTGACCCCTTCTAACCGAAGTTGGTCCCTTGGGTTTCCTGAGGGTAGCGCCTATCCGGCTTGTCCGATGGTGCTGCAGCCCTCTCTTTGCCAGGGTTTTGTGGTGTCTGTTACGACTGGAGGTAGTGCGCTGGCTAGTGGTGGTGCGCACATGCGATGTCCTTTAGGGGGCGATAGTCCTTCGTCTATTACGTCGCGAACTGGTGCATGAATTTGGCGACGGGTCGCCAATCTATGAATCTGCAGAATCGGCACACATTTTACTGCTATGAACTTTGGACACTTAGCAAACATAGTAAACATGCTTGGAAAGACTCCAAAATTTCACACACACATAGACCTTGTTGCGTAGAACACAACCAATTATCACAAGCCAATCTATGATGTGTCATAACATCATCCAAATCCTCTCAAACCTCATAGTCCACCACAATTCAACCAAATCCTCTAACTAATCCTATTGCTAAAATTAATCAAATTCTTCCAGCAAACTCATGTCAATAGCATTAATTGATCTTCAAGTCATAACTCCCTTACCCCAATTCCATGTAACAAGCAAGAATCAACCTCTTTTCCAATCAACTAAGCTCACCAAAGTATCACCTAACTTCCAAACAAAAATATAGACACCAATCATCAAAGCTTGCTTCCTAACCAAAACCCAACCTCCAAACTAACCAAATAACATGAATTCAATGAAGAACACATTGGTTGCCTCGTTCTAAAAATAGGGGATATGAGAAAACACACTTCCAATCTCCAAACCATGGTTTAATGCTTAAAATGAGCTCCTGCTAGCTTATATACTCTTGATAGCTCTTCTTGGCACCAAGAAATCTTCATTTCAAGGTTGAATTGAGAGCAAAATGAGAGTGAGAAGGTTGGAAACGATATTATGGTAGCCATAGCCTCACTTTCCCCTTCTTAAACCCTCACTTAACCTCCAAGCCACCAAAGTATTAAGCTTAATACAATTAAACCCCCATCTTTTGGTAACTTAGTTATTCTTGATTAATTCTTATTTATTTCTTCAAGTTTGGGTTAAGGTTGAAAGTTAAGTTATAAAAACTCATTTTAACCACTCGGGACTCATCCCGGCTTTTTAGGATGCAAAATTACCATTTTGCCCCTGAGCTTCATTTAGTGCCTTAACTTCTTCGAAACTTAGTGAGCTTTGCTAAACTTCTTTATTCTTGCTATGTAAACTTGAAACTAGGTTCCAAGTCAATTTAGAACACTTTACCTTCCTCGGGAGTGCCTGCTACTAGGAGGTCCATAACACTTATTGATAGCCAAAGGCTATTGCCTCCTCGGTAGTAACTCCCTGCCAGAATATTGGCCGAGGAGTCTGACGTCACCCAAGAGAGGATCTTTTCACTGACCTCGGAAGGTGCGAAGTCAAACACTATGAGCTCGAGACTTTGGTTAGCTCGTCAAGAATTCCGAGGACAACACCGTCTCCATCGAGGGGCCAAACTGACTGCCCCGAAGAGGATCTGCCCCGAACAAGAAGCACCTGAACAAGGGAATCCCCGAACTATGGGTGTGAGTCCCGAAGAAGGTGTCCATCAAGGGAACTCCCAGAACTATGGGATAGATCCCGAAGGAGGTGCTCGCACCGAAGGACGGATAGAATCCAAAGAGGGTGCACGCACCGAAGGGCGACCTCGCCCAGGGGACCTCGGGAGTACGGTATGAGCATTTAAGGAGCCTCTGACATGTCACTCACAAGCCCTACACGTCACATCAGAACGGCGAACTGACGCGCCGCAGCCGCCCCAGTCCTGACACAACCTGTCCGGGTCCAGGGCTAAAAGAGGCTGCAAACGGCTGCCTGTCCCCTAGGTCCAAAAGCACAGATCAAATCCGACCGAACACGTGTCATGATCTGAACGGACCATCTACTCCTATAAATACTAGGAAAAGGGACTGGGCAAGGGATGGGCATTTTCCTCCCTCTGAGAAAACACAAAACAGGCAAGACACTTGATCCCTTAGTGTTCTTCCTCCACCTTCACTCAGAAAACTGACTTGGGCGTCGGAGGGTCCTCCCCGGAAAAGCAAACCGGGGACCTCCTAACCTCTTCTTTGAGCTTTTCAGGCACACTCAGCTGGGAAACCAGAGCTCCAGGCGCTCGCCTCCTCAGGAAGTCTCTCCACCTGTCAACATGACAGCAAACGAAGATGCCTTGGGGCATCATTTGGCGCCGTCTGTGGGAAACCACTCCCAGGTAGCTGTTGTCGAAACTCGGCGTTCGAAGGACAAAGGACTCCCGAAGTCCCCGTCCGCGCCTGAGACCCAACCAGCTACCGAACAAAGTCCCCCAGAGACTTCCTTGCCTGAAGAGGAACGCCCTCTTGTCATCACCATGGGTTTTTTAAGAGACTTTCAGAGGTCTGTTGTGGCTGAAATGACACAACAAATAGACCGAAGATGGCCGCAACCGGCCCAGGCGCAAAAACCCACTTCGCCAGCACGACCTCGGGAGAAAAGCCCAAGGGCAACCCATCATAGCTCGGGAAGTGGGGAACCACGAGAAGAATCCTCGACAGATAACTTGCCCCTCGGAGCACGGCTGGCGGAAAGAGCGAGGTCTGAACGACCCGAAGTCCCGTCCAGAAGAAGTTTATCACCAGAGGCAAGGTCCCCCTCACCTCGGTATCGAAGTCGCTCTCCGAAGAGACGGCAACAGTCCTTTTACCCAAGAAGCTCCAAGCACCAGGAAGAGGAGCCCAGTGCTACGCTCCTCCTGGAGAAAGTCTTGGCAAGACTGGAGAGAGTGGAACAGCAGGTGGCACGCAAGCCTGTTTGGGCCAGGCTAACTGAAACCGTCTCTGGAGATGAAACTCCCTTCGCCCGAACAGTGGTCGAGGCGGCCATGCCAAGTGACTTCAGGCTACCTCGGCTAGAGACCTATGAGGGTCGGACTGATCCCCAGGCCCACCTAACAAAGTACAAACGCAGCATGGTGCTACACGGGGCTGATGATGCTACACTCTGCAAGTGCTTTGAAGTCACCCTCGCAGGACCAGCAACTGCCTGGTACAATTCCCTGCCTCCCGGAAACATCAGGGGGTTCCAGGAGCTGTCCACAGCGTTCACCCAACAGTTCATTGGGAGCAAGCCGACGGCGAAGATGCCCGTCCAGATGTTTGACATAGCACAAAGAAACGGGGAGACCATCCGTGACTATGTCGAGAGGTTCAACAGAGAGGCCCTCAGTGTTCCGGACTTTCGTCCCGAAATCCGAATCCTCGCCATGACGAGGGGCCTCCGGAGGGATTCACACTTGTTTTATGAATTCTCCAAAGATCCCCCGGACACGCTGGGAGAATTCTACCGAAGGGCTGAACAACATATGACAGCCGAAGAGCTGAGAATGACTGGACCGAAGGCTGACCATATCCACGCTCGTGGCGAAGGGTCCAGCCAGCAAGCCCGGTGTCCAACGGAACAGTTAGGCCGACCTCGGAGAATGCGAGTAGGAGGAAGGAAGCCCCAAAACTTTACACCTCTGAGCACCACGAGGGCTAACGTCCTCATGGCATTGGAAAAACAGGGGGCTCAAATCCAACGACCGAGGGGCATGACTGCTGACAATAGAAGGAACATGAAGAAGTTCTGTCAGTTCCACCGTGATCACGGTCATGACACCGAAGACTGCTTTCAGTTGAAAAAGTACATTGAATCACTGATAAAGCAGGGCCAGCTTCGGCGTTATTTGAGAATGCCTTCCCCGAAGGGGAAAAAAGAGGAAGAAGGAAAGCCTGATGACGAGGATTACGATTCAGACAGGCGAAGGAACCGAAGTCCGAGAAGGCGTCCTCCACCTTCGGCAGGAGTAATACAGACGATCACAACCGGGCTTCCATCCTCGGAAAGGAAAAGAAGGGCCAGAGAGATAGCGGTGATGGAATATCAGAGCCCAACAAAAAAGTTGGCCCGCCAGGATGGCTCCACCATCGTATTTCCCCATGACGATCCATTGCTGATAATGGCAAGGATAGGAAATTGGGACGTCAAGAGGGTACTGCTGGACGATGGGTCAAACGCAGACGTCTTGTTCTCACATTTGCTGCCAAGCTTGGGCCTATCCAAGAGTGACCTCAAGACTGTTACTTCACCCACGTTCGGCGTAGGACCATCTGAGCTACCTGTCCTCGGGTGGATCGACCTCCCCTTGATGATGAAAGGAACTTCGGAGAAAGGAACTGCTGAGTTGTTTGCCTCTACCATGGCAAGGTTCATAGTCATGGACGTTCCTTCGTCATACAACGCCATCCTCGGCAGACAGACACAGGGAAATTTGCACATTCGCCCTGATGTAAAGTACCTAACCGTCACCTTCGCTACCAAAGAAGGAGACGCAAAGATCTTCATTGATTAAGGCGAGGTGAGAAAGGTGTTCATCAGAGCACGAAAAGCTCCAACAAGCAACTTAGCACATGCTGTAGAAGCAAAAGAGCTGGAAAAGGGCGAGGCAGAAGATCCCACTAAAGCGGAAACAGAAAAAGTAGAGCTTGTCCCAGGCCATAGCACCCGAATAGGGAAAAGCATGGCCGAAGGAGACAAGGAAAAACTTGTATCTTTTCTGCTTACAAATAAAGACCTGTTCGCCTACTCGCCGAAGGACATGCCAGGGGTAAACCCTCGCGTAATCCAGCATAGCCTCAAAGCGAGTCCGGAAGTAAAACCTGTCCGGCAAAAGAAACGGAGCATTTCGGCTCACAAAAGTGACTTTGTCAAAACCGAAGTCCAGCGTCTGATAGACGCTAGCGTTATCCGGGAGGTAAACTACCCCGAATGGCTAAGCAACGTGGTAGTTGCCACAAAGGAAGGAAGTAGTAAGCTCCGGATGTGCATCGACTTCAGAAATTTGAACGATGCTTGCCCGAAAGATTCATATCCTCTTCCGCCAATAGACCAACTGGTAGACTCAACTGCCGAGTACGGGCTCCTAAGTTTCTTGGACGCCTTCAGTGGTTACCATCAGATAAGGATGGACCCCGAAGATGAAGAGAAGACTGCCTTCATCACCGAGGGAGGAACATATTGCTATATTAGGATGCCCTTCGGGCTCAAAAATGCAGGAGCCACCTACCAGAGGCTGATGAACAAGGTCTTCAAAGACCAAATGGGGAGGAACATGGAGGTGTATGTTGATGATATGATAGTCAAGAGCAAACTGCCTGGCTACCACGTTGCAGATTTAGAGGAAACCTTCCAAAAACTCAGAACCTTCGGGATCCGCCTTAATCCTGAGAAGTGCATCTTCGGGGTGACCTCGGGAAAGTTCCTTGGGTACATGGTGATAGCCAAAGGCTATCGCCTCTATCTGGCCGAACTCCCTGCCACAGTCATGGCCAGAAGAAGCTGGCGCTACCCGAGAAAAGGTGTGATCAGGCACCTCGGGAGATAGCCGAGGAGCTCCGAGCCCGGCACGCCAGGACACTACTCGCCCCCCCCAGGGTCGGGAACTGATCGCCTTCGGAAAAGTAGCACCTAACATAGCGTGCCGAACATGATATCCCCGAAGGCGGAACTCCCTGAAGCTGGGAAACCCCGAACTCAGGGCTTGTTTACCGAAGAGGCTCTGTCCGTACCAAAGGACGACCTCACCCAGGGACCTCGGGAGTACGGCAGGGGTATTTATGGAAGCATTTAAGGAAGCCTCTGACACATCCATTCACAGACGCCACAAGCCGCCTCAAAAGGCGCTCTACCACGCTGACGCCATCAAAATCACATCATGGCCCGTCTCAGCACATGGCTCAAGGCAACCTGCTACCAACTATCTGTCCCCTACGCCCAGAAATTCAGGAACATCCGACCGAACACGTGTCGCGATCTGAACGGGCTAGGCACTCCTATAAATACCAGGAATTAATACTTGACACGAAGTTGGTGGGTTGGTTGGCTGGCGAAATACGGCTCCCATTACCAGGAAAAACTCCTCAGCCCTTTGTGCTATTTTCTCCGCCTTTCTCTCAGCCACCACTGACTTGGGCGTCGGAGGCTCCCCCCCGGAAAAACACTCCGGGGCCCTCCTAACCGTTTTGTTTCTGAGCTTTCAGGCACTCTCCTTTGGGCTGTCCAGTCCACCAGGCGTTCTTCCTCCTAGAAGTCCCTCCACCAGTCGCTATGACTATTAACGATGAGGCCCCTGGCCATCATTTGGCGCCGTCTGTGGGAACCCGCTCTGAGATCGCCGTCGTTGAGACTCGGCGTTCTAAGGACAAGGGACTCCCGAGGTCCCCGTCCGCGCCTGAGATACAACCGGTTGCTGAGCAAACACTCCCAGGGACTTCTGCGCCCGAGGAAGACCGCCCTCTGGTAGTCACTATGAGTTTCTTGAGGGACTTTCAGCGTTCGGCCGTGTCTGAAATGACACAGCAGATCGGCCGAAGGTGGCCACAGCAAGCACAGGCCCAGAGACCCCCCTCAGTAACACGCCCTCGGGAGAGGAGCCCCAAGCCCACACATCGCAGTTCGGGGAATGGAGACCCTCGCGAAGAATCATCCGCAGAAATTATGGCCCTCGGGAAATGTTCCGTGGGACAAACAAGGTCCAAGCAGCCGAGAGTCTCACAGCGAAGCAGTTCGTCAACTGAGGCGAGGTCCTTGTCCCCTCAGCGCTGAACTCGCCCCTCGAAGAAGCGCCGACGATCCCCATTCCCTGAAAAAGGCCCTAGCGCCACAGTGCTCATGGAGAAGATATTAGCACGGCTGGACAGAGTGGAAAAACAAGTGGCCAAAAGATCCGTTTGGGCCAGACCCTCGGGAACATCCTGCGAAGATGACCCCCCTTTCACTCAGGCCGTCGTTGAGGCAGCCATGCCAGGCGAGTTCAGAGTACCTCGGTTGGAAATTTATGATGGCCATACTGATCCGCAGGCCCACCTGACGAAGTACAGACGGAGAATGATAATACACGGTGCTGATGACGCTACCATGTGCAAGTGCTTCGAAGTCACCCTCACAGGGCCAGCCACGGCGTGGTACAATTCCTTGCCTCCAGGGACCATTACTGAGTTCCGGGAGTTGTCCACAGCCTTCACCCAGCAGTTCATTGGGAACAGACCTACTGCGAAGATGCCTGTACAGATATTCGACATAGAGCAGAGGAACGGAGAAACCATCCGAGACTATGTCGAAAGATTCAACAGAGAAACTCTGAGCGTCCCAGACTTCCGACCCGAAATCCGCATTCTTGCTATAACACGGGGCCTTCGGCGAGACTCACAGCTGTCCTATGAGTTCTCAAAGGACCGCCCGGAGACCCTCGGAGAATTTTACCTTAGGGCAGAGCAACACATGACAGCCGAGGAACAGAGGATGGCCCGGCCGAAATCTGATCATCACTACGCCGAAGGGTCCAGTCAACAAGCTCGGCATCCTACCGAACAGGCAGGAGGACCTCGGAGGATGCGAGGAAGGAAACCCCAAAGTTTCACACCATTGAGCACTACACGGACCAACATTCTCATGGCGCTGGAAAGGCAGGGGAAGCTAACTCGGCGGCCAAGGGCCATGGCCGCAGATAACAAAAAGAATGCCAAGAAGTTTTGCCAGTTTCATCGCGACCACGGCCATGACGCCGAAGATTGCTTCCAGCTGGAGAAGTACATAGAGTCGCTGATAAAACAGGGCCAACTTCGGAAATGCCTGAGGATGCACCCCCCGAAAGACGGAAAAATGGAGGAAGAAAGCGCTGAAGATGAGGACTATGACTCCGACAGGCGGAGAAACCGAAGTCCAAAAAGGCGCCCCTCACCTCCAGCAGGGGTGATCCAAACCATCACCACGGGGCTCCCATCCTCGAAAAGAAAGCGGAAAGCCAGAGAAATTGCAGTCATGGACAATCAAAAGTCCATCAAAGAAACTGGCTCGCAAAGATAGCTCCACCGACGCTTTCCCCCCACAACAATCCACTGCTGATCACGAAAAAGGTAGGGAACTGAGGCATCAAAAGAGTGTTGCTTGATGATGGCTTAAAAGCTGACGTCCTATTCTCACCTCTGAGCCATCTCCAGCAGCGAACTTCACCTCGGGGGTTGATTTATCCGAACTCCCAGACCTCGGATAGATCGATCTCCCGTTGACGATGAAAGGGACTTCGGTAAGCGGAGCAGCTGAACTGTACACCTCCACAATGGCAAGATTCAACGTCATGGACGTCCCGTCCCCATACAACGCCATCCTTGGAAGACTGACAATGGGGAACCTGCATATTCGCCCGGATGTGAAGTACTTGACCGTCACATTCGCCACCAAGGATGGAGATGCAGAGGTCTTCATAGACCAAGTCGAGGTAAGAAAGGTGTTTGTGAAAGCACGAAAAGCTCCGGCAAGCAACCTCGCGCAAACAATGGAGGCAAAGGCGCCAGAAAAAGGCAAAGAAGAAAATCTCGCCAAAGCAGAAACGGAAGCAGTAGATCTTGTCCGAGGACAATCTACCCGAATAGGGGAGAGCTTGGCCGAAGGTGACAAGGAAAAACTTGTATCCTTTCTGCCGAAAAATAAAGATCTGTTTGCCTACTCGCTGAAAGATATGCCAGGGGTAAACCCTGGCATAACACAGCATAGCCTCAAAGTAAGCCCGGAAGCAAAACCTGTCCGGCAAAAGAAACGGAGCATCTCAGCCCACAAAAGCAACTTTGTCGAAACCGAAGTCCAGCGTCTCCTAGATGCTGAAGTTATCAGGGAGGTCAAGTACCCCGAATGGTTGAGGAACGTGCTCATTGCCACAAAAGAAGGTAGCAGCAAACTCCGGATGTGCATCGATTTCAGAAACTTGAACGATGCTTGCCCAAAAGACTCATACCCTCTGCCGCCAATAGATCAACTGGTAGATTCAACTGCTGAGTGCGGGCTCCTAAGTTTCCTAGACGCCCTCAGTGGCTACCATCAGATAAGGATGAACCCCAAAGATGAAGAGAAGACTGCCTTCATCACCAAGGGAGAAACATATTACTATATCAGGATGCCCTTCCGGCTCAAAAACGCAGGAGCCAGCTACCAGAAGTTGATGAACAAGGTCTTCAAAGACCAAATGGGGACAATCAAGAGCAAGCTGCCCGGCTACCACGTTGCAGACTTAGAGGAAACCTTCCAAAAGCTCAGAGCCTTCGGGATCCGCCTTAATCCTGAGAAGTGCATTTTCGGGGTGATCTCGGGAAAATTCCTTGGGTGCATGGTATCCGAAAGAGGCATCGATGCTAACCCCGAGAAGATTGAGGCTCTAGTTGAGATTCCGAACTCCTGCCACAGTCAAAGATGTGCAGAGACTTACCGGAAGAATAACCTCTCTGAGCAGGTTTATTTCCAGGTATGGAGATAGGTGTCGACCCTTCTTCAAAATCCTCACAAAGGCAGCAAAAATGGAAGGCGACCTCGGAAGGAATGATCATCCTTGGGATGAAGATTGCCAAAAGGCCTGGGAAGAACTCAAAGTCTACCTGGCCAGCCTGCCGACTCTACGACAACCTCGGGAGGGAGAGCCCCTCGTACTCTACCTCGCCGTTACAGAAAAGGCTGTGAGCTCGGTCCTAAAGAAGAAGGGCCAAAGCAATGGCCGGTCTACTATGTCAGCAAGTCCCGGCATGGCGCCGAAATCAGGTACCCTTTGCTTCAAAAAGCTACATATGCCTTGGTGCTTTCAGGGAGAAGGCTGCGACCATACTTTCAGGATCACCCCATCATCATCCGAAGTAGTCTGCCGCTACGGGATGTCATGAAGAGGGATGATCATTCGGGAAGGCTCTCCAAGTGGTGCATAGAGCTGGGCGAACACGAAATCACGTATGAGCCTCGGAAGGCCGTAAAAGCTCAAGCACTGGCATATTTTATCGCCGAAATACCCACCACTGAGGAGAGCCATTCAGATCCAAAAGAGGGTGAGCCAGAATGGACCTTGCACGTAGACGAGAGCCTCAGGATCCGAACACCAGGGAGCTGGAGTAATTATCAGAGGCCTCGAAGGCCTAGAAGTAATGAAGGCCATCAAGTTCAGTTTCAACGCCACCAACAACATGGCCGAGTATGAGGCCCTGATAGCAGGATTACGCCTGGCCAGAAAAATTGGCGTGAGAAACTTGAAAGCCCATAGTGATTCCCAGCTGGTGGTCCGGCAAGTGGCAGGGTACTATGGCGCGAAAGACCCGACCTTGGCAAAATACCACGAGGTGGTAGCAAAGCTCATCCAAGAGTTTGACGCCGTACGGATCAAAAATGTACCCCGGCGGAATAACACTGAGGCAGATTGCTTGGCGAAGTCGAAAACATACACCGAGGTGCTAGACCATCCGAGCATCTCAGTGCTGAGCATAGCGACCTCGGGAACAGGGTGGAAAGACCCAATAAAAAGATACCTCGCAGAGAATTTGCTCCCCGAAGACCCCGGCGATGCTGCAGGACTGCGAAGACGCTCCGGAAGATTCTTCCTGATTGGCGAAGAGTTATACCGACAGGGATATGCGAATCCGCTGCAAAGATGTGTGAATGAAGAGGATACTGAAATGGTCCTTGAAGAAGTTCACGAAGGCATGTGTGGTCCACACATTGGAACTGATGCCCTTGCAGCAGTGATACTCCGCCAAGGATACTTCTGGCCTACCCTGAGAAAGGACGCAAGACAGTTCGGCCAGAAATGAGGTAACTGCCAGAGACATGCAAAAATCCAGAGGACACCCTCGGAAATGGTAACTTCGGCAGACTATCCTTGGCCCTTTGCAGTCTGGGGCATAGACCTTATTGGGCCACTCCCCGCAGTACCCAGAGGCGTGAAATTCTGCGTGGTAGCAGTGGACTATTTCTCAAAATGGGTAGAGGCGGAACCACTAGCAACTATCTCGGCAAAAGAAGTGCAGAAGTTCGTATGGAAGAACATCGTATGCAGATTCGGCATACCGAGGGTACTAGTGGCTGATAATGGATCCCAGTTCATAGACAAAGGATTCCAAGAATTCACCAGCGACCTCGGAATGAAAGATGCACTTCGCCCAGTAGCTCACCCCCAAAGCAACGGGCAGGTGGAAGTATCGAATAGGACCATAAAAGATGGCCTGAAATAGAGACTGGGGGAAGCCAAGGGGAATTGGCCAGGAGAACTCCAAAGTATATTATGGAGCTACCAAACGACGCCCCGAAGAGCCACAGGGGAAACTCCTTTCTCACTCATCTCCGAAACGGAGGCCATTATCCCAATAGAGATAGTTCGACCTTCGGTACGGGTGCAAGTATTTGATGAAGGTGGTAACGACCTCGGCCTAAGAACCAATCTCGACCTGGTGGCCGAACACAGAGAAATAGTCGAGCTGAGAAGAAAAGCTTACCAGCGAAGAGTGGCCGTGGCTATAAACTTACGGGCCAGGCCAAAGGAAATCAAGAAGGGAGACCTCGTTCTCCGAAAGGCCGACTTCGCACCCCGAAGGCCATCCCATGGCGTACTTCGCGCAAACTTGAAAGGACCCTATCTGGCCCTTGCCGAAACAACGAAAAGGCGTGTACAAGCTTGGCGACGTCGAAGGCATAGAATTGAAGAACAATTGGCACTCGGGCGCCTTGAAAAAATTCTACGCTTAAGGTTGAGCGGAGGAGGTATGTTGAACAAAAAATGTTCTAAATATATAGTAGTATCTTGAGAAAATTTCTTAAGTGCAGAAATGAACAACATTCCGTGAAAGATGCTCGCCATGATAAAGCGTAGATATGGCTTTCCAAAGTCCCTTGAGCCGCCACGCTCGGGAAAGATGGAAAACAAAAATCTCGCAGAAGTACTCGCCGTAGCCAGCGCTGAGATAATTTCCCGAGCTCCCTTGAGCGAACGTTGTCGGGAAAATGGGAAGTGAAAAATCTCGCGGAAGGTTTTCCGAAGTCCCTTGAGCAAACATGCTCGGAACAACTGGAAAAACAAAAATTTTTGACTGAAGGTTTGCCGAAGTCCCTTGAGCAATCATGTTCGGGAAAAATCGGAAATGCAAAAGCCTGCAAAAAGACTTAGTCAAAATTTTCTCAGACTTTCCAGAATGTCTCTCGAGTAAAACGTACTCAGGACAAAGGAAGGTAAAAAAGTTTCTTTGATCGCAGGTTTTCCGAAGTCTCTTGAGCGAACGTGTTCGGGACAATGGAAATAAAGAAACTTGAAGAAACACTTAGCCAAAAAATCTCCGTTAAGAGCAAAGCTGCCTTACAATAAAGAAGTGCCCGAAGAAGGAGTACAAAAAAGAAGGGAAGGAAAAGGGGCCCTAAAGAAGCCTAAGGGTTCGCGGCGTCCTGAGAGCCACTCGTTTGTCCACCCTTTTCCGCCACCTTCCGCGCTGGAATTGGAGGAAGCTTCAGATGTTCGATCTTGGACCATTGCCACCGAGGTCCCCCAGGAATGTTTAGACCCTCTAGAAAAGAGAGGTCCAGACCTGGGAACCTCTGGAGAACCTGGTGCCGAACGAGGCAGAAGCCGTCCTGAAACGCGACCTTGTTCATTTGATCAGCCTTGTTCTTCTTAAGCTCAAGGTCGTCAAGCTCGTCCTTCAGATCCCCGACCTCCTCTTCCGGCACCCTTATCCGCTCCTCCCCCTTCGGCTCCTTCTTCAAAGACTGAACCTCGGCTTGAAGGGTTTTCTTCTCAGACAAGAGCGTGACTATGATATTCTCCTTTTTTCCCTTGTCTTGAAGAAGGTCTTGGTTTGCAGCGCGCAGCCCCGCCACCTGATTGCGGAGATCGGCAATCTTTAGGGAAGAGTCTGCCATCAAGAATTCCTTCTCCTTTCGGAACCCCTCCCGAAGGGTGGCAGCTTCCTCCTTCGCAGCATCTGCCAGCTGCTGGTTCTTGGTGGTCAATTCCGAGCACGTCGCTTTCACCTTTTCTAGGGCCTCTAAGGCCGAAGCTCGGAATGCCGTCTGCCTGGCTACCCGAACTCGGAGAAAGCCGGTGTACCCCAGCAGCTGCAAAGGAGATAAAACGCAAGGTCAGTAAGAGCCAAACACTTAGGAAAAAATTGAAAGGCAAGAGTTGTGAAGGATATACCTGAGCAGCATGCTCGGTGATCTTTGCGGCAAGAGTGTTATCCCCCGGGTGGGCCGCCGCTATAGCCTGAAGGAGGCCTCGGTGAGCACCCCCTTCTAAATCTGCTTCGCCATTTCAGGACAGTCCTCGGAGTACAGGTTCATGTCCTCCGTGAATGTCCAGAAAGGCTCCTTTGGTATTTTCCCTTGCGGGACTTTGGCGTCGCGACGGGCCCTCGCCTCCGCGTGTTCGGCCCTCCAGTTCGGGGTAAGTAGCTCCCCTGCAGGGCGGAAAAGAGAAACAGGTCAGAGACAAAGGCAAATTCCAGAAAAAACAAAGGAAGCACACTTTGTCTGGAAACAAACCTGGCGGGACCTCGGCAACATCGTCCTCGGAGTCCTCGGCCTCCTCGACCGAAATGCCCTTACCCTTCTACTTACGCCGCTCCTCGGCAGAAGGTACTTCTACCACTACATCAAGGAGGGCAGGCGACGCAGAAGGACTTTGAGGAGGGACGTCGGTTGGAGGGACCTCGGAAGCAGCAGCCTCAGACGCCGGAACCTCGGCTGTCCCAGGCTCCTCGGCAGTCTCCTCGGGTATTTCTTCTAGAGGAACCTGAGTAGCTCTCTTTGCCCGTTTCCTCGAAGGACCCGCGCCAGTAGACTTCCGCCTTCGGGAAGCCGCCTTCTTCGTTTGATCGTCCTTCTCCACTTGGCCGGAGAAGAGGGACTTGTAATAGGCGGCAGTGTCGTCGCCCATCTCTGAAAAAGGAGAGAAACATCAGCGTAAGTCCGAGGAAAAAACAGCAAAGGAGTAGAAAATAACTCACTTTCGGCAAGCGTTTCGAAAGAAATCTCCTCCTTAAGAAGCTTGACCAACCAGGAATCTTTCCCGGCAATGGCAGGAGCTGGCATCCCGAGGTCAGTCTTGTGCTCCTTTACCACCTTTAGTTCCCGAAGGACCTCTTCGGTCATCAACTTCCAGTTGATTGGAAAAGGGTAAAGGGCGCGCGGAGAGACCTCGGGATCCCAGTCAGAAACAGCCCGAATGCGGGCGTCGAAATCCGCGAACACGGGAGCCAACTCTGGGGTCAGCAGCATCCTCGGGTCAACAACGTCCACATCCAGTGTTCCCTGAGCCCATTTGGTCAGAACGTACGACCAGGCCTCGTCCATCTTCAGGAAGAAGAACTTCTGTTGCCACCCCCGCCAGTTGCCACCCCCGCCAGCTATCCTTAGTGGCGAAGGTGAACATGAATTTCTTGCTCCCGGACCCCCGAGGTAGCATGAAATAGAAGCCACCCTTCGGGACCACAGAGACCTTGTAGTACTGCATAAAGATTATGAAATGGGGTTCTATCCCGAAGACGCCACACATGCAGAGGTAGGCGTTAAAATAGCAGAACGAGTTCGGGGAAAGCTGGTTCACAGCAATGCCATGAAATTTGCAGAACTCGCACACCATCTTCGGGGGAGGATACCGAAGACCGGCCTTTAGCTGGGCTCAAAAAACGGTAACCTCCTTACTATGGTTTGAAAAAGTATAATGGCTAGAACAAGGCAGCCTAGTAATGGCGTAAGAGGGAAGAAAATTTTTTTTCTTCCACCTCTCTAACTTTGCAGGGGTGGCGCAACAAGGATGGGCTAAAAGAGACTGCCAGCTCTCAGGAATGGGCATTTTCGACATGAAAACGAGTTTGACAACGGAAGAAAAACAGTTTCCAGAGAAAAACTCAAAAGAACACATGGATTAAAGCACTCTGAAAAACAAAAACCCACAGAAAGATTTGCCAAAATATGAGGACGCCATCGTGGAAGTTGGTTGGAAAAAAGCTCTGATTAAGGTATCTCCGCCACAGAAAGCAAGAAAAATGCAAGAACAGAGGCAAAGCAGAGAAAAG
>SMDT01000792.1:0-136098 GCA_005392925.1 Aquilaria sinensis | reverse complement strand
ATAGAACTTACAAGTAATATAAAATATGTATAATTGATGCTATTTTATATTTTTTACTTTTATATTATTAAGCATATAATAGAAAATTACTTAAATTAATTATTAGTAGGCAAACTGAATTAAAAGGGAAATGGAAATTGTATAAATATTTTAATTTTTTAGATAAGTTAAAAAATAAAAAGTATAAATCCATCACCACTAATGCAAAAAGGATAGAAGTATTAGATAGTATGAGAATTTTTTTTCAATTAACAAAATAAAATAAGAGAAATAAAAGGATTGAAATAACTGTGAATAGAATTAGAATTACTTGAAGTTATAAATCCAAAGCGTAACTATTTTGGCATCACATAGAATTAAAAATTTTTTGTTCCTTCCTCTAACTCACAATATTAGGCTAATTTATGCTAATTATTTTTCTCTAATTACTATGTAATTAATTATAGTTTAAAGAATTGAATTACACATTCAATGTTTAAATTTGGCATAATTAGTGGATCAAATTTATTGCCTAACAAATGTTGGTAACCAAAATTTTAAATAAAATAACAAATAATTATAATAGAATTAATTACTATCATAATACTCTACTTGGTAGCAACAACTCTAGAAAAAAAAACCTATAAGGAGTCCAATTATATAAATCATTAAATTGACAAGTCATGTGAATAAATGATTAGCTATAAATGCACTGGTGTATTTTAATAGGTAGAATAATGTTTAAAATGGGTAGAAATAGAAGATGAAGACCAAATTATAACTTAACAAATATTCATGAGGAAGTCAATACAATAAAAATCTAAATAATAGAGTATAGTTAAAAGGCCCATAAAATATTTCAGTATTGAACAGTGAGTTAAAAAATTTTAAAAATATAAAAAAACTCCATAATTAGTGATTCCAACCTATTGCTTGGGTTTCTTCTTTACATAGATAATATAGATTCATTTAGCTACATATGTTGCTGTTCCTTACATTTTAGTGACTAGAGTAGTGCTGACATAAGAGTTAGGCCAGATATTATCAAATTTTAAGTTTTTTTTTAAAATTATCTTATTTTTAAGACTATATGGGTCAAAATAATACGAAAAGTAAGACAACTTAATTTTTTAAAGTTATTATTATTATATCAAAATAAATTTAAAAATCATAATAAATTTAAATATAAAATCAACATCAGTTATGAATAAAAAAAATGTTCGATTAAGTCCATTGTAGCTATACCACATTTAATATTTTTATCTAATAAATAAATATTATTTTTAAATAATAAAGAAAATAATATTGGGCGCATAGTGGCCAATTTTTGTTCTTTTAACATTTTTTTTAAATATGCCTATTTATTTCTCCCTGTAGTTAGAGATGACAATTAGGTGGATCAGGTTGAGTTTGGATCAGGTCATTCAGGTTTGGGTTTTGTCAGGTTAGCATCAATTCGGGTTCAGGTCGGGTTAAATAGATTTTGGGTTCAAGTTGGGTTTAGGTCAGTCTTATTTGGGTTTGGGTTTCATTCAGGTCTGGTCAATTTCAGTCACGGGTAAATTCAGGTTGGGTTATTTGGTTTCGAGTTAGATTTGGGTTGATATTCGAGTCTAATTAAATTATTGGTGCAGAAGTTGGAATAGTTGGATTAATTCAATTTTTTATTTAGATTTTTCTAAAATTTAAATTAAAGAATTTGATTTTTTATGCAAATATTTGAAAAGGTTAGAGACCCATGTTGCAATTTTTATGAGTGACTAAAATGAAAATTTCAAAATTTAGATACCTCATAACTAAAAAATTACTAGGCATAAAAAATAATCTAAAAAATTTAATTTAATTAGATAAAAATATATTAATATAAAATTATTTTAGTAAAAATATCTAATTCAAAACTTTGCAAATTCTATTCATGAAGCAATAAACTCGGTCATTTTAGAATTTAAGAAGTTGGTAGGATTAGATGCATTTAAATTATGTTGTCACTTTGAGTTATAATTTTTTTGGAATTTAAAATCATTATTTAGGGTAAAAATAAGAATTAATTTATTTTAGGTACTAATTTGGAGCCCTAGAGGTTGTTTGAGGTCAGTGTAAGAGAAATGGGAAAGTTTGGGTGTGAATTGAAGATTTTTAGACAGTTCTAGGCAAAATTGAAAATTTGTGGGCAAACTTGTGAACTCTAGAAAGTTGGAGGTAAATCTGGTAATTTTTTAAGGTAAAATATGATGATTTCACAAAGTTATTGGTTAATTTAACAAATCCTAGAAACCGGGTCTTATCAGGTTTAGACTCGAGTATTTTCAGGTTTGGGTCAGGTCAATCTCGGTTTTAGGTCATTTCGGGTTCGGGCCAATTTGGGTTCGGGTATTTTGGGTTTGGGTCATTTGGGTTTTGGGTTTTTTCAGGTTTCACTTTAATCATGTTCAGGTTTAAATTGGGTTAGGTACAACCGAATTCGGGTCATTGACTTTTCTGGTTAAATCAGATCAGGTCGAATTTCTGTTTTAGTGGGTCGGTCTAGGTTTTCAGGTTAAGTTAAATTTTTCTGCCCTAATGGCTCAAGTTCTATTTGAATTTTATATTTTGCGGAATTTTATTTGCTTGGGCCATTTTGGCTGAAACCCAACAACAGGGCCGCCCCGCTACACTTTTTATTTCAAACAAATCCGGCCCAATACCTTTTCTCATTTTCGTTAACTTTTACTTTAAGTTAGTATTTTATTTTTTTCAACCATACGGGCCCGAATAATATTAAAAACAAGGAAAAGTAAATTTTATTATTATATTATTTGAAAAATATGCCTATTTATTGTATCTTTAAGACAATATGGGCTTATATAGACTTAAATAATTTAATATTTCAAATTTGGTTGGCTAAACCATAGAAAATACGTTTATTGAAAATAATACAGATCAAATTTAATTTTTAGTTTATTTTTATTATTATTATTATTATTATTATTATTATTATTATTATTATTATTATTATTATTATTATTATTTTGTATTCAAAAACATAGTTACAAGTATAAAAGGGAAGGGGCCTTAGTATTCTTGGCAAGGGAAGCAGAATAATAGCTTTTTGAAACTTATAGTGCAACCAAACTAGCTTTATATAACATTATTAAAGAGGAAAATGAAGAGGTCAGGTTTGAACCCTAAGCCTCTTCATAATGTCCCCATTGCTTTAGCCATTGGCCCAAAGCCATGGGGATGGAACTTCTAACTTATAAATTGGTCCAAATCTCCTCTCATGATCCGGTCTATTACTCTTTTTCAAAAGCTTTGTTTTTAATTTTTGTTAAAGCATTATTATTTTTTTTTTTACTTTTTAAATGGGGTTACGTGTATGGCTGATCACTAGGTTATTTTGGTTAAAACCGAAACCAAATAACTGAAATAATACGGTTGTAAAAGCTAGTAACCAAATATTCGAATTTTCTCCTAAAACCGAAGTAACTGAAACTGTATTTAAATTTGGTATTTTAGTTATTTAACCAAAATAACCGGTGTTTTGAAGAGTTTAACACCAAGATAAAGAAATCCATGCATTTGTTCAACTTTGTTTTCCTTTAAGTCTCCTATTTTTCTATTAGTATAAAGCATTGAAGTTTAGGATATTGTTAACTCTTATGTTTAGTGGAAAGTATGTTAGAATTTGTTGAATTTGTTCCAATCAATTAACTTAGAATTTTGATTATAACAAAACATTTATGAAGGACTAATATGTTTATTTTAGTGTGCAGGGTAATTAGACAAATTTACATGTTTTTTAGATGATTTTCATTGTTTCTCAAGTAGTTTGAAGTGTTTCTCAAGTTGTTTGAAGTGCTTCTCAAGGTGCTTGAAGTGTTCCAAGTGTTGTTTGTGAAAAAAGAAATTCATTGGAAGAAATAAATGTTGAAATCTAGAAGTTTTGAAGGTTGAAAAATCCTAGAGGTGTTGTTTCAACGGGGTGAAAACTTTCAACCGAGTGAAACTGGAGTAGTTTTTTTAGTCTGAGTCATTCTTAGTTCTGGAATAAAAAAAAACTCAAGTTAAATTTTTTCTTGAAAAAATTTCCCTTGAGTGTTTTTCTATAGAACCAAGAATGACTTGGACTTGAAAAACTACTCGCTGAAAGCTTTAGTCTAGACTTACGCATGAATCCCCGGTTGAAAAAGTATTTGAAAATTCTTTTTAAAATCATGCAAATTTAGCCAGCAACATGGACCAAGTGCTAACATGTTATTAATGAGCAATCTAGTCATTAGAGTTCAAACCTTGGGCGATGATACAAGACAAAAATTTCAACTGAGTGAAATTTTTTCACCTAGGTAAAACTGGGCAACATAAGCTATTTCCTGTTAAATTTAACAATAATGGTTACTTGCATTCTTGGAGACTTTTCTGACATTCTTAATAGCTCTTTAATGTCTTTTTAGCTCCTAAAGGAGTATAAATACATGGAGAAAAACCTTGGAGAAAACTCTTAGCCATAAGATTAGAGATTCATCACCAAATGCTCATTAAGGTGTTCAGCATTTGAAAAAAGAGTCAAGATTTATGTTTTCACTTGTATATCTAGCAAGAGTGCTATTGAGTGAACTTGTGAGCTTGCAAACATTTCAAAGCTTAGAATCTCTTATGTGAGGGAGTGGAACCTAGTGATTATTGAAGAAAACTGAGGAATGGTTTCTAGTTAGCCTTGGAGAAAACTAGTGTTTCGTTGGGTATGCACATTGAAGAAAACACCATTATAATCTTGATCAAGAGATAGTGGAGGAACTCTCAAGTGAGCAAACATTAGGAGATGACGTAGACTCCAGTTGGTGGAGTTGAACATTTATAAATCACGGTACACTCTTTTCTTGTCTCTCTTTATATTTGCTTTATATTTCCTTTATACTTGCTTGGTTTATTCTTGATCTTTGATTAAGTGAATTTGGTTGTAAAATTTAAATTTCTAAAGTTTCTTTAAAGTAACCAATTCACCCCTTCTTGGTTTTACTTACGCTAACAATTAGTATTAGAGCTTGATGATTTTTGTTTTGAAAACCTTGCGATTTTAAAATCTAAAGATTTATGGCAACCTTATGTGATAACATGAGTTCTATCTATATACTTCCTTTGAGTTTTGAAAATTTGAACTTGTGGAAAGAAAGAATGAAAATTTTTATTCAAGCGAATGATTTTGAGCTTTGGAAAATAGTTGAAAAGGGGTTAAAAAGTTTTGATATGAGATCATGTATTCTAAATGCAAGAGCAATGCATATTCTTTATTCCTCTATGAGCAATGAAACACTTGAGAGTTTTTTAGATTGCAAGTCTGCTAATGAAATTTAGGAAGGAATTACTTTAGTGGATGGAAAAGAGAAAGCAAACAATGGAAAAGTGAGTTAGAATCAAAATTTTGTTGGTGACAAGAAAAGAAAAAAAAAGATGCAATCAGAAGAAAAATAGATCCATGGTAGTGGCATTGAGTGATAGTGATTTATCTTCAAGTCAAAGTAAAAATGATTCAATATCAAGTGATGTAGACAACTTATATTTCATGGAAAAAGGAAAAAATGAGGTAATAAGTACTTATTCTAGTAACACATCATCATCATCCTCATTATGCTCATCTAGTTGCTCATATAAAGAATTATTAGATACTTTTTATGAGCTTTTTAAAAATTCAAAAAGACTTGCTAAAAAGGTTGATGAATTAAAAGTTTTAAATGTCTCTCTAACAAAAGAAATAAATGACTTGAAGAAGGAGAATTTGGATATTAGCTTATCCTTGAGATAAGAAATAGATGAATAGAAAAAGGATAAATTTGATCTTGGTCAATTTTATTTAAATTTGTCAAAAGTAAAGAAAAACTTGATTTATTGTTTGGTGCTCAAAAGGGAGTATATGAAAAAGCGGGAATTGATTTTAATCCTTTAATGAAGGAAAGAAAATTTGGGAATAGATTTATTGATGTATCCTCATTGTGACAGCTCTCCTAGTTGGTTAATCAAGTAAGTGTTTACTTTACTTTGATTAAGTGTTTATTAAATTAAGTACCTCAAGTTAGCACCTTGTAAAGCAAGTAAGATAAGCTTAATTAAGTAAGTGAGTTCCTAAGTGTGATTTGGCATAGTTAAGTCAAGACCATTAGTTGTTCTAGCTTTTAGAACCATCCTAGTAGGTTTTGACAACTTGTGGCACTAAGTGTTCTTTTTGAGCCATTTAGAACTTACGTGGCTAAAGTGTTCAAGAAAATTAAGTTTGGGAAGCTTTTAGTACCCTTTAGAACAAAGAAAAGTGGTTTTGAGTGAGTGTTTGGTGAGCTATTTGATGCTTTTGAAAGCTAGTGGACTTAGGTGCAAGGAGAAGGAAAAGTTGACTTGTTTACATATATGCAAGTCTTCTTCTTCCTTAGTCATTTGCAACTAACTCCAAATTTTCGTGGGCCCACTCCCTCTCCCAAAATCACAGCCCAAGCTTCCATTTTCTTGAAATATTTCATTAAATTAAGGGTGCCCAAGGTGTTGGAAAGATCACCAAGCTTTGTTTGAGGTGTTCTTGCTTCATTTGATCTTTGGAAGCTTGTTTTGGATTCAAATTTCGTGGGTAAGCTTCTTGTGTTTATTTGGAGTGTTTATAGGTTGTTTCTAGAGCTAGAAATGGTCTTAGTTTGATTCGTTCGGGTGCCAAATTACTTTGGTTTTAGACTTGGAACTCAAGGAAGCTTGTGGAGCTAGTTGTGTTGCATTGCTTGCTTGTGTGGCTAAAATTGAGGTAAGGGTTCAAGTAATTAAGCTCAAATAATGCATGGTTTGGTAGTTTTGTGTGTGGGGATGAATTAGGAACAAGACCCATTGAGTTTGGATTAGAAATGAGAGAGTTTGAGTAGTTTGTGTGCAAGAACAACGCTGACGCATAAACCCAGGAAATTGCATTGGCGCCGCGTCGCCAGAAGTTTCATGAATTGGCGCCGCGGCGCCAAGTTGTCAAATTGTACACAGAGTGTTTGTTCGGTGGCGCCGCGTCGCCAGAAGCAAATACTCTTTGGCGCCGCGTCGCCAATTGCAATTTTGGCCTCGTTTTCCGGCCATCCTAAGATTAACTTAGACTCTCGGTTTCTATCCCTAGGCTATTCTAAGACGTTCCATAGCCTCGGTTGGGTCTAGAATTCATTCCTAAGGCGGGAATTGTGCATTATTTAAGAGGTAGTCAAGTTGTGTGGTTAAGGATAAAGAAATGTGACTTGGTGGCTAAGTAATTCAAGGTGCCTAAGCTTTTGAATGAGCACTAAGGGGATTAAGTAGGTTTTTAGACTCTTTATTGGCCGTATAAAGTATCAATTACATATGGTCAAGTGAGAGAAAAACCTAAGTCGATCCCAACCGAACCATGTGGTTTGGTAAGTGAGCCACTAGTAGTGTTTTGAGTTAAACCTTGAGGGTTTGACTAGTTAAACCACATAGGAAGACTACCCTGTACAATAAGTTAAGGGTAAAGGCGGGTAAGTTTGAGATAGGTGACGACCTACTCTAGAACCCGTAAGTGGGACTTAATTGAGGTAAAGTGTCCGGGATACGAGGGCCAGTATCTCAAGTACCTCAGCCGTTTGAGCTCACGGCAAGAATTAAGGCACTTAGAGTGCAGAAAGTCCCAAGTGCATGTATTGTGTGCATTTCATACCATACATCCATACATTGCATATCTTATATTTTGTTGATTGTTTGAATTGTTTGTTGATTGAATTGCATGTTTGATTGCTTGGTTGCCATATTTGCATAGTTGCTTGCATTTTTCCTTGCAGGTATTTAAGAAGGGAATCCTTACTGAGTACTTTCAAGTACTCATTCCCTTAGTTTTATTGTGCAGGATCTAACTCCGGGCCTAATCACTAGGTGATAGTTAAGGCCTAAGCTTTCTGTTTTGCAGGTATTTTATTGAGAATCCTAGTGATTCTAGTTTCTTGCAGTATAAGTTATGTGCTAACCAAGTTGTGCCTTTACAGTGTAGAGGCTAAGAGTACACAAGAACAAGTTTAAGGAAGGGCTACACTTGGAGCTTAGCTTAGCTCAAGGTGGGCTCAAGTAGTTGATCTTAGTAGTTAGTAAATTTTGTCTCTTGTACATAGTACTTTGTGTACTAAGTAAGTTGCCTCTAATAGGATACATTGAGATGTAAATCCATCTTGTTACTTTTGGGTGCGTGCTAGAGATGTAAAGTATGCACAAACTGTTACTTGTAGTTAAAGCAACCAGTATTTTCAAGGTCTTGGCATGTTTTATATGTTTTAGTAAAATGCTCGAGCAGTGTTTTTAATCCCTGACTTATAAAAATTCGTTTGCATCGCCAGGACAGAAGCATGCATAATTAAACTGTGTCGGCTAAGAAACTAGTTGCATATAAATTGTTTAATTTATATTGACAAGTAATAGTTAGCCAATAGTAACTAGTGGGATTCTTAATCCCTAAGGGCCTACAAGATTAGGGGCACTGGGGCTCCGTTCCACGACACTCATCCTCTTCAAGTAGTTCATTTGTAACATGCTATGCTTGTGGTAAAAAAATGACATTATTCATATGGATACAAATTGGTGTGGGTTCCTAAAGGAACCAAAACTATTGGAGTTAACCCTTATGGACCCAAAGAGATTTGGGTACCAAAGATCAAAATTTAAGATTTATTATAGGGTGCTAGAGCATGGAGCAAAAATTAAAAGTATATACATGTAACTTTATGCACAAAGAAATTGGAATTTGAAGTTCAATGGTAAATACCTCAGATTAAGTTCATTTGTGGTAACATTGTTGATTTTCATTGGTTAATGATGATTATTGAAGCATTGAGCTATTTGTTTGTGATACGTTGTTTGATAAGTATATATGAGTTATTCATTTTTTGTGGAAGATATGTGAAGTGCTTAATGTTACTATGTTTATTGTGGATTTGTTCTAATATTTTGATAATATGATATTTTATGAATAATATTACGTTGCTAGTGTATTAATTGCTGTTTGGCTATTTTGTTGATTTAGACAGGGGAGAAAATTTTTTATATGCTTGGACTAAAGAGAAGCATGTTAAATTTTTTATATGCTTAGACTAAGGAGGAGCATGTTTTTTTTTTTTTTTTATAAAAGTACCTTAGAGTTAGTATGTCTTGATTAAGGGGGGAGTTCATTGTATGTTGTGGTGACCAAGCTTGAGAATTTTCTATGATTTATTTTGATCATCCATGTGTCTTTTTTATTATGAGAAACAGGGAAAGAGATAGAATTGAAGAATCAATGTTTATGCCTATTGTTTGGATGTTATAGATGATTTTTGGAAAGTTGTTTTGTCGTCATAAAAAAGAGGGAGATTGCTGGATTTATTCCAATCAATTAACTTAAAATTTTGATGATAACAAAACATTTATAAAGGACTAATATGTTTATTTTAGTGTGCAAGGTAATTAGTTAAATTTACATGTTTTTTAGATGATGTTCATTGTTTCTCAAGTTGTTTGAAGTGCTTCTCAAGGTGTGTGAAGTGTTCCAAGTGTTGTTTGTTAAAGAAGAAATTCATTAGAAGAAATCAATGTTGAAATCTAGAAGTTTTGGAGGTTGAAAAAACTTGGAGGTGCCATTTCAACAAAAAACTTTCAACTGAGTGAAACTGGAGTAGTTTTTCTAGTCTAAGTTGTTCTTGGTTCTGGAATTGAAAAACATTCAAGTGAAATTTTTTCAACCGGGTGAAAGTTTCAGTCCAGACTTGCGTGTGAATCTCCAATTGAAAAAATATTGAAAATGCATTTTAAAATCATCCCAACTCAGTTAGCCATGTGGACCAAGTGCTGACATGTTATTAATGAGCAATCTAAGCTGTTGGAGTCCAAACCTTCGGTGATGATACAAGACCAAAATTTCAATCGAGTGAAATTTTTTCAACCAGGTGAAACTGGGTGACAGAGGCTATTTTCTGTCAAATTTGACAGCAACGGTCACTTGCATTTTTGGAGATATTTCTGACATTCTCAACAGCTCTTTAATGTCTTTTTAGCTCCCAAAGGAGTGTAAATACATAGAGAAACACCTTGGGGAAAACTCTTGGCCATACAATCAAAGATTCATCACCAAATGCTCATTAAAGAATTTATCACTTGAGAAAAGAGCCAAGATTTGTGTTTGCACTTGTATATCTAGCAAGAGTGCTATTGAGTGAGCTTGTGAGCTTGTAAACATTTCAAACCTTTGAATCTCTTGTGTGAGAGAGTAGTTCCTAGTGATCATTGAAGAAAACTAAGGAATGGTTTTTAGTTAGCCCAGAGAAAACTAGTGTTTGGTTGAGTGTGAATCTTGAAGAAAACATTATTGTAATATTGATTAAGAGATAGTGAAGAAACTCTCGAGTAGGCAAGCTTAAAGAAAGGACATAGACTCCGGTTGGTGGAGTTGAACCTCTATAAATCCCAGTGCACTCATTACTTGTCTCTTTTTATAGTTTCCTTTATATTTTCAGCATACTTGCTTGGTTTATTCTTGATCTTTGATTGAGTGAATTTGGTTACAAAATTTAAATTTCTAAAGATTTTTTAAAGCAACTAATTCACCCATTTCTTAGTTACACTTGGGCCAATAAAATTGTTCAAAAAAAAGAAAAAACATAAACATCAATGAGTTAACCCCAAGTGCACATTCAAGTTTCAGATGGACCACATGAAAAAAAAGTTTTAGACGAAATAAAAAACCTAATCAAAGACGATCCAATGGTTTATAAAATCTCAATAAACTAAAGACATGTTTTTCCCACCATAATGCATTGCATAAAATCTATAGTAGAGCAATAGCACCATCAGAATCTCGAATTCTAGCAGGAAAAGAATTTGTTTTTGAAAATCATAGAACTTACATCAACTTCTTCCATCTCTAATTGCTCTACTATTTTCCAGATCAAATCTGACATGAGGGTCACCAGACTCGGCTCTCACTCAAACTATCAACAAATTGTCGATGCTGAAAAGAGCCTCCTTCGCTCTCAGCTCTCAATTGTTCAACTGTAGAAAATGAAACACCAGCCCACCGTCACCACTTCCCTTTCTCACTTCTTCGATACTAAGCAGTGAGCACCGCCATCCCCTCACTCACTGTCACACAGGCAGTGCAACCTGGTTCAGTCCATTCAACCTGGACAAAGACGTAATGAAAGAGGTAAGTAACTAGGTTTTTGTTTTAACTTTGGTTTAGGCTAAATCATTAAAATTCATTTAGGCTTATGAATTTGGGTATGTAATAGGCCTGTTCATAACAAAGGGCAGCCTTATTCCTTCATTACAAAATTGATTTTCGTACTTGAAACTAGAAACCAAACTGAATACCGAATAAAAAAAATTTTCAGTTATAATCAAAACCGAATCAATAACTGAATTGTCCTAATAAAAAAACTGAAAAAAAATTTTAGTTTTTCTATTTTTTCGGTTAAAACCGAATAGATTATCGCCCCAGTTATATGGACCAACTAATTTAGTATCTTGAATTTGGTGGTCTAAACCATAAAAAATACATAATTTTATAATTTTAATTTGGTCTATATGGGCGTAACTGATATTAAAAATAAGACAACTTAATAGGTAACAGATTTTTTTTAAAAAATTTATTTTTTAATTGATTAATATTAGTTTTAAATAAATTTATAATTCATAAAATTTTTTAATATTAAATGTTAATTTGTGATAAATAAAAATTTTTCAGTTAGCCCATGTTTATAATTTCTACATATATATATATACTAAAAAATGTAATTTATATAAATATTGTGCATATAAATCTTTAATTTAGATTTTGTCAGATAATTTATATAAATATTGTGCATATAAACCTTGAATAAAACACCATTATAATCTTGATCAAGAGATAGTGGAGGAACTCTCAAGTGAGCAAACTTTAGGAGATAACGTAGACTCCATCACTGTGCACCCTTTTCTAATCCCTCTTTATATTTTGCTTTATATTTCCTTTATACTTGCTTGGTTTATTCTTGATCTTTGATTGAGTGAATTTGGTTGTAAAATTTAAATTTCTAAAGTTTCTTTAAAGTAACCAATTCACCCCCTCTTGGTTTTACTTGGGCCAACAATTAATATAAGAGCTTGGTGATTTTTGTTTTGGAAACTTTATGATTTTAAAATCTAAAGATTTATGGCAACCTTATGTGATAACATAAGTTTTATCTATATACTTCCTTTGTGTTTTGAAAATTTGAACTTGTGGAAAGAAAGAATGAAAATTTTTATTCAAGCAAACGATTTTGAGCTTTGGAAAATAGTTGAAAAGGGGTTAAAAAGTTTTGATATGAGATCATGTATTCTAAATACAAGAGCAATGCATATTCTTTATTCCTCTATGAGCAATGAAACACTTAAGAGTTTTTTATATTGCAAGTTCGCTAATGAAATTTGGGAAAGAATTACTTTAGTGGATGGAAAAGAGAAAGCAAACAATGGAAAAGTGAATGAGAATCAAAATTGCGTTGGTGACAAGAAAAGGGAAAAAAAAGAAAAAAAAGATGCAATAAGAAGAATAATAGATCCATGGTAACGGCATTGAGTGATAGCGATTTATCTTCAAGTCAAAGTAAAAGTGCTTCAACATCAAGTGATGTAGACAACTTATATCTCATGAAAAAAGAGAAAGATGAGGTAATAAGTACTTATTCTAGTAACACATCATTATCATCCTCATCATGCTCATCTAGTTGCTCGTATAAAGAATTATTAGATACTTTTTATGAGCTTTTTAAAAATTCAAAAAGACTTGCTAAAAAGGTTGATAAATTGAAAGTTTTAAATGTCTCTCTAACAAAAGAAATAAATGACTTGAAGAAGGAGAATTTGGATGTTAGCTTATCCTTGAGACAAGAAATAAATGAATTGAAAAAGGATAAATTTGATCTTAGTCAATTTTATTTAAATTTGTCAAAAGTAAAGAAAAACTTGATTTATTATTTGGTGCTCAAAAGGGAGTATATGACAAAGTGAGAATTGATTTTAATCCTTTAATGAATGAAAGAAAATTTGGGAATAGATTTATTGATGTATCCTCATCCTCTTCAAGTGGTTCATTTGTAACATACTATGCTTGTGGTAAAAAAATGACATTATTCATATGGATACAAATCGGTGTGGGTTCCTAAAGGAACCAAAACTATTGGAGTTAACCCTTATGGACCCAAAGAGATTTGGGTGCCAAAGATCAAAATTTAAGATTTATTATAGGGTACTGGAGCATAGAGCAAAAATTAAAAGCATATGCATGAAACTCTATGCACAAAGAAATTGGAGATTTGAAGTTCAATGGTAAATACCTGAGATAAAGTTTATTTGTGGTAACATTGTTGATTTTCATTGGTTAATGATGATTATTGATGCATTGAGCTATTTGTTTGTGATACATTATTTGATAAGTATATATGAGTTATTTATTTTTTGTTGAAGATATGTGAAGTGCTTAATGTTACTATGATTATTGTGGATTTGTTCCAATATTTTGATGATATGATATTGTATGAATAATATTATGTTGCTGGTGTATTAATTGTTGTTTGGCTATTTTGTTGATTTAGATAGGGGAGAAAATTTTTTATATGCTTGGACTAAAGAGGAGCATGTTAAATTTTTTATATGCTTAGACTAAAGAGGAGGATGTTTTTTTTTTTAATAAAAGTACCTTAGAGTTTGTATGCCTTGATTAAGGGAGAGGTTGTTGCATGTTGTGGTGACCATGCTTGAGAAATTTCCACGTTTTATTTTGATCATCCATGTGTCTTTTTTATTATGAGAAAAAAGGAAAGAGGTAGAATTGAAGAATCAATGTTTATGCCTATTGTTTGGATGTTATATATGATTTTTGAAAGGTTGCTTTGGTCATCATCAAAAAGTGGGAGATTGCTGGATTTGTTCCAATCAATTAACTTAGAATTTTGATGATAACAAACATTTATAAAGGACTAATATGTTTATTTTAGTATGCAAGGTAATTAGGTAAATTTACATGTTTTTTAGATGATGTTCATTGTTTCTCAAGTTGTTTGAAGTGCTTCTCAAGGTGTGTGAAGTGTTCCAAGTGTTGTTTGTGAAAGAAAAATTCATTAGAAGAAATCAATGTTGAAATCTAGAAGTTTTGGAGGTTGAAAAAACTTGGAGGTGCTGTTTCAACAAACAACTTTCAACTGAGTAAAACTGAAGTAGTTTTCAGTCTAAGTTGTTCTTGGTTCTGGAATTGAAAAACACTTAAGTGAAATTTTTTCAACCGGGTGAAAGTTTCAGTCCAAACTTGCGTGTAAATCTCCAGTTGAAAAAATATTGAAAATTCTTTTTAAAATTATGCCAACTCAGTCAGCCATGTGGACCAAGTGCTAATATGTTATTAATGAGCAATCTAGCTGTTGAAGTTCAAACCTTGGGTGATGATACAAGACCAAAATTTCAATCGAGTGAAATTTTTTCACCCAAGTGAAATTGGGTGACAAAGGCTATTTTCTGTCAAATTTGACAGCAATAGTCACTTGCGTTTTTGGAAACATTTCTAACCTTCTCAACGGCTCTTTAATGTCTTTTTAGCTCCTAAAGGAGTATAAATACATGGAGAAACACCTTAAGGAAAACTCTTTGCCCTACAATCAAATATTCATCACCAAATGCTCATTAAAGTATTTATCACTTGAGAAAAGAGCCAAGATTTGTGTTTTCACTTGTATATCTAGTAAGAGTGTTATTAAGTGAGCTTTTGAGCTTGTAAACATTTCAAACCTTTGAATCTCTTGTCTGAGGGAGTAGTTCCTAGTGATCATTGAAGAAAACTAAGGAATGATTTTTAGTTAGCCTAGAGAAAACTAGTGTTTGGTTGAGTGTGAACCTTGAAGAAAATATTATTGTAATCTTGATTAAGGGATGGTGAAGGAACTCTCGAGTGGGCTAACTTAAAGAAATGACATAGACTCTGGTTGGTAGAGTTGAACCTCCATAAATCCCAGTGCACTCTTTCCTTGTCTCTCTTTATATTTTCCTCATACTTGCTTGGTTTATTCTTGATCTTTGGTTGAGTGAATTTGGTTGCAAAATTTAAATTTCTAAAGTTTGTTTAAAGCAACCAATTCACCAATTTCTTGGTTACACCTAGGCCAACAGAATTGTTCAAAAAAAGAAAAAACGTAAACATCAATGAGTTAACTCTAAGTGCACATTCAAGTTTCAGATGGACCAAAGGAAAAAAAAAGTTTTAGACGAAATCAAAAACCTAATCAAAGACGATCCAATGGTTTATAAAATCTCAATAAACTAAAGACATGTTTTTCCCACCATAATGTATTGCATAAAATCTATAGTACAGCAATAGCACCATCAGAATCTCGAATTCTAGCAGGAAAAGAATTTGTTTTTGAAAATCATAGAACTTACATCAACTTCTTCCATCTCCAATTGCTCTACTATTTTCCAGATCAAATCTGACATGAGGGTCACCTGACTCAGCTCTCAGTCAAACTATCAACAAATTGTCGATGCTGAAAAGAGCCTCCTTCGCTCTCAGCTCTCAATTGTTCAACTGTAGGAAATGAAACACCAGCCCACCGTCACCACTTCCCTTTCTCACTTCTTCGATACTAAGCAGTGAGCACCGCCATCCCCTCACTCACTGTCACACAGGCAGTGCAACCTGGTTCAGTCCATTCAACCTGGACAAAGACGTAATGAAAGAGGTAAGTAACTAGGTTTTTGTTTTAACTTTGGTTTAGGCTAAATCATTAAAATTCATTTAGGCTTATGAATTTGGGTATGTAATAGGCCTGTTCATAACAAATGGCAGCCTTATTCCTTCATTAAAATTGATTTTCGTACTTGAAACTAGAAACCAAACTGAATACCGAATAAAAAAAATTTTCAGTTATAATCAAAACCAAATCAATAACCGAATTGTCCTAATAGAAAAAACTGGAAAAAAAATTTAGTTTTTCTATTTTTTCGGTTAAAACTGAATAGATTATCGCCCCAGTTATATGGACCAACTAATTTAGTATCTTGAATTTGGTGGTCTAAACCATAAAAAATACATAATTTTATAATTTTAATTTGGTCTATATGGGCGTAACTGATATTAAAAATAAGACAACTTAATAGGTGACAGATTTTTTTAAAAAAATTTTATTTTTTAATTGATTAATATTAGTTTTAAATAAATTTATAATTCATAACATTTTTTAATATTAAATGTTAATTTGTGATAAATAAAAAATTTTCAGTTAGCCCATGTTTATAATTTCTACATATATATATATACTAAAAAATGTAATTTATATAAATATTGTGCATATAAATCTTTAATTTAGATTTTGTCAGATAATGTAATATATTAGGGAATATTAGTGAAACTCTTTTTTTTTTTAATTGTTGCAGACAGTGAAAAAAAATCAGACTCTCCAAGTTTTCTTACCTAACAAAGTATCTATTGTTTCGTGCATTTAGCCCAGTTGGCTAAAATAAGGGATACCCGCTCGCAGAGCCGGCTCTGGTTTAAGGAGCAGGGAAAGAACTCTCCTCTAGCCCAAATACCCTAGTAATGGCACTTTTCTGTAATACCCCCTAACTCCTAGTACTTGTAAATGCTTTTGAACACACAAAAAAAAAATGTATCTATCATTTCATAATCTTGTTTACCATCTCATATGGGACTGTGAGGAGTTATTCCCTGGTTATGTTGAAACTGAAACTATCAATCATAGTGTGACTTAGGTTAGTAGGATATGTGTACACATACAACAATAAAAAATGTAAATGAAAGTGCATCAGAAGAGGCAGTGAAGGAGTTAGAATTTGGTAAGTACGCAATGATTTTAATCACTTTTAAGTCAAGCATCTCTACTAATATTCAGTAACCCTTTTCTCAATCCCTAAATTCGTTCACAGTAAAAGCCAAGCCGACTGATGAGAAATTAACATGAAGTGGATATGTTTCCTAAATGTGTAGGATGAACCCAACAAATGTAGTCACTCTTGGGGAAGACGAGGACTGGGCCAAAATAATGCAGGATATAGGCATGAATAGCTTGGACTAGGACTTGTATATGAATAATGTCCAGATTTCGGACTATACATAGATTCATATATTCAACATTACTAATTTTAGTTTGGGTAACTATTCATTTACAAGTCCACTACTACTATTAGTAATTTGGCATTATAATGCTCATTTAAAAGTTCATTCACAAGTACTGCTATATTAAATATTCTTTTTACTACTGTCAGTTTGGTATCTATGATCTTTACAACTTTACATTTTATTAAATCTCTTTTCAATTATATATTTATGAAAAGTCAAATTATAACAGGTACAATTAAAACACTAAATTTTCAATAATAACGGATGATTAAAATAATACTAATTTTCACACTTGTTATTATTGAATCTAATTTTAAAAAAGGTAATCTCAAATAATTTCTTTAATTCTAGGCATAAATCTTATGTTTTATATCCCAAATTGGGGATTATAAGTGCTTATGTATTGATTATTTCATTGTTATTGATTCAATTCCCTTTTCTAATGAAGGTTTTGATTTGAGGACGAATCCTTCTAAGGATGGGGAGCTGATATGATCAAAGAAGGCATAACCAAGGATGGTAAGGATCCATTGAAGATAACTAGTGGACCATTGATAAGAAAAAAGGCTAAGGAGCTTACTAGTGCACTTCAAACTTTTGTCTCAAGCTTTTTCATGGAGAATGGGCTTGGAATTTCACAAGAAGCTGCTGGAACATGCAAGGAATCATATGGAGATGATAGCCAAGCTTGGATGTTGACAGAGTGGCGATGTTCTGGTAGAAAAATCATATCTTGAGGTAAACAGATCTGAATTAAGTAATTCTTGATTGATTGGAAAGCTAACATCTACAGCTACAAATCATATGAGACCATGAGACCCAATTTGCATGTTAAGGAGGTCCAATTTAATTTCAAAGTTGCGATTTGCGAGTTATCGCTGGTTCAGAAGCAGTTGCAGTATTTTGGGCATATATTTGGTTTTAGATGTCCGTTTTGTGTAATTCAAGTGTCATTTCAAAGCTAAGAAAGAGATCTACAACTTTCATGCTTTTCATTTTGAGAAATCATGGCTGCATCAAGTTCGAATTTCAGCTTGAAGTTGAAGACACAAGCAAGAACCACCCGAGAAGACTATTTTGGCGTTTTTATGGCCACTCTTGTGTTGTAACGTATTTTATTTTATTTTCCTGTTTATTTATATTATTTAGGATGTTATTTAGGCTATGGAAGTGATTCAGGTCACTTAGGATAAATGAAATTCACTGCACACCTTAAACATGTGTTAAAAGGGTGTAGGAATCCTAGTTTAACTAGGTTTTCTTGAGTCCTTTGTAACTAGGTTTCCTAGGTAGCTTGGGCTGCGAATTTTGCCGAGTCTTTTACCCTAGTTTAGGCCTATAAATAGGCACATATTCTGGTTGTAAAACAATAGCCTTGACACGAAATAATATTGCTACTTTGGAGAGAATTTCTCTTTGGTTCTTTGTAGACTACCTTGGTGCACAAGTGTGCTTGTGTTCTTGGTGTTCTTATACTTTTCGTTTCTAGTACCAGGTTGATTAGGGGTGGGGGTCTTAAAATCTAGTCACTTTGATGTCTTGTGAAGCTTGAAAAATATCTTGGGCGTGTTTCATGATCTTTATACCATCGGGGTTCGCATTAGACTGAGTGATGATGAGTGAGGTAGGAAGCAAGAAGGGAATCATTGAATCGGGTTGCTTAAGATTTATGAGTGATGGCGAGGTGGGGTGGTAAGCGCATAAGCCTATACGGTGACAGACTGATGATGAGCTGGGCTGGCTGGGAAGTGAGTGGTGTGCTGGCGACTGATGAGTGAATAAGAACTAGCATTCGAGAATTTTGAAGGTCAGAAAGGCTAGGGTTTGAACTAATTGGTAATTTTAGTATAATATATAGGGGTAAATAAGTGATTTCAATTTTGAGGGTTTGACAGGTAGACGGAGCAGATTTACCCGTGATGGATACCCTCTACCTGCCACCCATCCATATCTATCAGACGGGGGCAATTTGCCCTATTGTAAGAATTTTTACTCGCCTACCCATCCATCACCAACAGATATTTGAGGGTGATGGATTTCACCCACCCGACTATCATTCTTATTAACAGTTCGCAACGTGTTAAAAGTTTTGGATTGAAACCATCATTTTGTAGGACTTGGTTTCTTCACAGAATTAATTGCGCACATAGTCTCCACCTCATAGAAATGTTTAATTTGGTTCCAAAGTTTGTAAGGATTATAGTTAAACTATATTGGGGCAAAAATTTTGTCAGGTAGATAAGAAGAAAGAAAAGGAAAAATAAGAAAAAGAAGTAGAACTTGGTGAGAAAGCATAGGGAGAATTCAGAAGAAGAAAAATAAAAAGAAAAAGAAGAATTTAATAATAAGGAAGAAATAAAAAGAAGAACAAGAAGAAGGTAATGATGCGAAAAAGATGAAGGGAGAAAATAGAAGTAGGAGGAGGAGAAGAAAAAGAAAATTTTGCAAGAAAGAAAAGGAAATGGGAGAGAGAAAAAAAAGGCTTTGTTGGTAGATGGTGGTTTTATAATTGTGGAAGAAGAGTGAAAATTTCAATTCAAAATCAAAAGTTAAAATTTTTAGTGGAAGAATTCGGAGGAAAATTTTCAATTTCTGACAGTTATCAGTAAAAAATTGACCATAAAAAATATTGAATAATTTTTTTTTATTGTGATGGCAAATCATGAGCGAATTTTTTCTCATAGGAAAGTTTTTTGACAACTAGCCACCAGAGATTTTCAGGTGGATAACCATTAGAAAACATTCATTATAAAGTTAAATTAAAAAAATTAATTTTCACAGACAATTTAGGTGTGGAGAAGTTCGTGAGAAAATTGTTGATGGTTAGTCAAACAATTTATAATAGATAACAATTAGAAATTTCTGACAATGGTAAGCTATCAGAAAAATGTCTATCGGGAATTGAAGAAATTTTAGTAGTGTAGGGCAATCCATTGTTTGTTTGATCCATATGTTGAGCTCATTAGATATGTTTTTAATAAAAAAAATATTGATTATCAAATTTCATCTTTTTTAAGTCTGGTGTGTCAAATAAATCAAAATTATTTTATTGTTTGTTATGCCTTTGATTTAATAGTAAGAGTGTCACGCATATTTTGGTGCATTTGTAATTTGTTACTTTATAATTCTAGATTTCAAGTTTTTTCATGGAATGTTATTCATCTCATTGTTGTAGGTCATATGTCATCTATAAAGCAAATACATCACTTAGGTCTTGTTGGTTAAACTGTATGTCTTGCATCTATACATCCCTTAGATATCATATCATGAAGAAAGCTTTCATGAACAATCTAGATAACCCTAATTTCATGTCTACATATAGATAGAGGCAGACAAAAAAAATCAGAATAACAAAGACACCGATAGAGAATTGGACTGAAACATCAACACATGGTTTGGCTAACAAAATAACAAACTAATAAATAAAATGACACCAACATCCAATCCATCAAGAGAAAACGGATCGAGATGATTCGACCTCAATTGGCCAATTCCTCCAATATCACCATGGCACCACCACTGCTTTAACTTTCAATTCCTTTACCTAGCCAACAATTGAAGATCTTGAGTGTAAAAGCTACTCAAGCCGCACCCACAGTAGAAGATAACAATTTGGGGCTTATTTTTTTGAACTGGTTACTTGAAACCGCTCCTAAATTAATCGGGACGAAAATTTTAGGCCCAGTTTTTATGATTGATCCTAAAAGTGCTCCTAATTTCATCTACCCGCCCACCACTCCCCAAATTCCAATTTCGCTCCCTGCCAGCTAACTCTTGAACCCTAGAGATCAAACTTTTCTCTCTTGAACTTTTGTCTCCTGATTTCCATCCTCACACAACAGCTTTGATTTGAATCCATCACTGGTCCATCCCAGGTGATTGCTGCAGATCCACCGCTTGCATCCATAACCATCGCCAGATAAAATTGCTACCGCCTTTGACTTGCCCAATTAATACCATGCCCAATCAGTTTATCAGGTCTGCTATTGACAAGAAAAATATAGCAATTGTAGATTGATCAAAGTTGTTTTATTCAAAATTTCATTTATAGCTTTTGCATGTTTTCATTTGTAAGTCGACTCATTTTGTTATTAGATTGCTATCATTACTCGATTCTATAACCAGATGTTTTCAGTTGTATGCTCGATTCACGATTCATTTAAAATATCACTGTTCTTTGAATTGTACTTATCGAAGTAGCTAGGGTAAGTGAATAAAGAATATATTGAGAGATTTAAGGAGATAAAGACGGAGAGCTAAGGTTTCAAAGCCAACAGAGCCACAATAGTGTATGGCATAATTGAACAATTGTATAAGTAAACAATTGTATAATTGCTGGAGCTGGAAAATCAGCAGTTGGGTGAAAAGCAAGAGCATGAAGGGTGGGAGGTGGCATAAGTATTGTTCAAAGCTGAAAAGAGAGCAGAGGATGAGGCTTTACATCATCTGGAGATGCTCAATTTTGCTTTTGTGTTCAGATGAATGAGTAAGAAGCCATTAAGTTATATACATATATAAAGCTTTTGGTTTTGCGAGTGATCTTATCGGTCTTCAATTTGTTATTTGCTCTACTTCTTCAACTGTACAGTTTTTATTAGATGAGAGAGCCAAAGTCTATAAGAGCTTTTAGAGGTCTGAGGTATCTGTATAATATAATTGTATTTAGGGAGAAGTTGTTCTGTTCAAAATACTACTTCTTGCGTCTCTTAGTTGACAATTAATTTTTAGCTGACTTTACCTTCATGTTTGCATCCATGATAAGTAAAATGACTTGCTGCTTTAAATCATCATTTTGGTCAGTATATTATTCTCTAGTCACCAATCGTAGGAGCAGTGCTTCATACGTATTTAATCAATAGTTTATGTTGTTTGTTAGGTGTTACTTAGTTTCTTCTTCTGGTCAATTATTTTTCCTGTTTTGCTCGTTTGTTTGACAGTATATCATCCTGTTCTTTAACTTTTAGATAGAGAAGTTGCCATGGAGCTTTGAAGGAGTAGAAAAGATTTTCTCCTTATTCATGTATTTGAAGGGGAATGAGAAGATATTACGCTTTGGTACCTCCTCATGTTTGAACTAACATCCCTAGTAATTTAGCTCTTCTATTTTCTATTTAATAGAATCTACAATGTAATTAATTAGAACTCTGGATCTTCCTATACCATAAAGGATTTTTCTCTTATCTTTGTTAATTTTTTTTGTTCAATCTTCAAGATATTTTTGAAAATATAGTTTAAGGTTTATTAAGTGAATGCTAGATGTCTTGGATTGTGCTAATTCCTAGAGCACATGATTGTTTAATGCTAAATGCCAAATTCTCTCTTTCCCTGCAACTAGTCATAATGGCATGGTAAAATCTATTATACTAAGAACTTACTATATATATGAATGTTGAATTTTATTTTTTTCCTAGTAGTGTGCCGTTGAGAGTCTTTATGCATATTTTATCTTATTTTTTTCCTAGATCCCCATTGTAACGCCCCTAATTTTATAAACTTTAATTTTAAAAGATATCTTAAATTCCCAGAATTATAAAGCATTTAGTTAAAATAATTTAAGAAATGTGAGGTAAAACATTTTATTTTAAATTATTTTCCAAACAATAAGAGTATTAAACGAAATCAGAGTAGTTAAGTGACAATCCCAGGAAAACTAATATGCGGATAAGGTGCCAATTTAAACAAACCATATGTTTCTTTAGAAATCAAATAACACAAAGTTAAAACTCAGTCCCAGCCAGTTCTACTTTCGAGGGGCTACAGCGTACTCTCACTCAGTCTGCTCCACATCTTGAACCTCGTTATATGGTTCAGTGTACTCTGTCTCCTCATAGTACTCACCTAGAAAAACATGTTAAGAGGAGGGATGAGCACAACTTGCTCAGTAAGAGGGAAGTATCAGGCCCATCACGTGGGTCCTAATATTCCCGTAACAAACAACAACGAATAATAAACTTTAAGCTGTAGCAATTTACTTAAAGAACAATTCCATACAACATCATAACAACAAAATCAAAGTCCTACTAGCATGCTTGAACTACCATGCATATGCATAATTCTTTTTACCGATTAAATAATATCTTCTTGATCGATCACTTAATCCAATACTTAATTGCCGTCGGACGAACCTAGGGTGGTGAGTGTGTACATCACCCACTCTCGGGATAACTCTTAGGCAGTGCCACTAGGGATGCCACCAAGCCAGAGCCTCTCGGGATACCTACGCCGAGGTAGAGCCTCTCGTGATAACAGCCATAAGCATGGTCCCTCGCCAGCTATGGTCTGACAGCGCACAAATCATATCTCCATACTCCGTGTCAATATCGGGTCATGACTAGGGACGGTCCGCCGCCACCCTAACATGCCTCTCGGGTTCGAATCGTCCGTTCCGAACCTCTCGTCTAAATTTACGGCTTGTTAGGTCATGTAGATATGGTTCGTCACCAACCTTGCATGCCTCGTATTTTATCTTACTCTTCAAATCTTTTACTTAATGCAATCTTGTGTATGACAAACATCAATCATATGCAACAACCAATTGATGCATGACCGTAGCTCATTTTATTTTAGCTCTTTTTAGTAGAATGCCATGATTCTAGTGCATCCTATTTCTTTTATCATGTTATCTTAGTTTAGTGTTACATGATGTCATGACAATCAATGATATCTTTTAAGTGTATTTGTGATAAATGTTCATCTCATTTCTCGTGAATTCTTTCTAAATTGGTCATTTAGCATTTACGCTCCTAATCCTTTATCTATCGGCTTATAATAATTTATTACGGCCCTAACATGCCACTAACGGTTGCTTCCAATCTCATCATGTTGCTAGCAAGAGCTTGTCGGCCCTAAACATGGTACTAGCGGTGTTTGTCTCGCCGGCCCTAAACATGGTACTAGCGAGTTTATTTAGGCGGTCCTAACATATTTCTAATTTAATTCTTGTTACAAGCGGTCCTAGTATGATACTAGCGCCAAACATACATCATACATCACATCATTACAACCATACAACCAACCAACCAAAATTACATCTCAATGGAAGAGAACTAAAATAAAATAAAATTAAAATTCTAGAAAAACTAATTAATTACCCTACCCATGTTGCCCACGCATTTAAAGATTTTGTTTAGCCCAATTGTTTACTTAAAATTTATTATTCGGGTTGATGCTTATTTTGGGCCTAAGAGGGCCCACGAGAACTAACCCGCTCTTCCCCCTTACCTAGTTCGGAATAATACGGCGAAAGAGGCGATTTCCTAGGACGGTCCTACAAAATGTTAGTAAGGTAGAAAATTAGAAAATGTGCTAAAATTTAGAAATTTTCCTAAATGGTACTTGGAAGGTTCATGTTCTTAACATCTAGGCCGAAATTTTACCTAGTGGGCAAAAAGGGTCTCGGGGTGTCTTCGGTGGCCTTGTGCCTATTCGGGATCGTGCCGGGAGCCTTCTTGATATTGATCCTAAAAATTACAGCGGCCATACACTAACTTATAAACTCATTTAATGGCTGTAAAAACTGATCTTGGAAGGAAAAAAAAAATTATTTCGGTTACCGATGTGTTTTCGGGATCTCTGACGCTCCGGGAGTCCAAAGAAGCACCAAACCTTCAAGTAAGGATTTTCTAACCCTTTGTAACAACATGGACAGCAAGGAAAAGAGAATTATTAGGGCTGTAATATTCGAAATTGGCAGCCAAGATAATTTTTAAAAGAGGCTACGGTGGCTTACCGGGGCTTAGAACCAAGTATGGACAAGATTGCACCGGAAACGAGTGGAAAAACCCAAAACTTGGATTAATGATAATCTACCAAATATTTACAGCAAAGATATAAGGCCTTTAGGTGCTGGAAAAAAAAAAAAGAAAAAAAAATAAAAGAGGGATATAGAATAATTTAGACTTACACAAATGAATTCGGAATCGCCGGTGCGTGTAGGATCGTTTTTGTGTTCCAATAGGGTTTCTCCTCAATCTAATAAATCTAGGTAAAATATGGAATTAAATTAATATTCCAATAGTTTGGAAGAGCCAAGAATCAAAGCATGAATGGCTGGACTTACACGGTTTGATGGAGAAATAAGCGGAGATGAAGATGATCGGGTGTTTGTCCGCGGCTTCGTTGTGGTTTAAGCGATGAAATACTCAAAAGCAGTTGCTCGCAATGGAACTTAGAACAATATTGTCTAGGCTTCCAAGAAAAGAAAAATTGATGGCGAATTTTGAAGGTGTGGCTGAAATTCTCTTTTCCTTTGAAAATGTTGCTTTACGAAGACAATAAAAGACGGCTAGTTTGCCTAGGATTTTTAATTGCTGGAGGCGCACTTAGCCTTTTTGACCTAGGAGAGATACGGGAAAAGAATATTAAATTAAAAGAAAGAGTTATAGTTATATTAGGATAATAATGAAGGTTTTTAAAATAAGGAAAATATAGATAAGTAGGTAAATTAAATTAAATTATTTTTTTTTTTAACAAACAAAATTCCAAGGAGGCATGCGGCTGAAACTTTTTAGAATAAAAATTAGGGTTAGTTGGGAAATTATTATATACAACAAAAGCACGAACCCGGTTTAAACCCTACACGCGCGTAGGCTAAATTTTTGGAAATCTAAGCAAACGGATTCAGAATTGAGTGAGACAAATTTCTCTTGACTCATTTTTGCGAGAAGAATCCAATGGTGCTATCAGATTTTTCATCCGATGCTTGGTTGTAAATGACAAAAATGCCCCTAGCCTAAAGAAAATGACTTTGAGCTTCCGGTTTGGAATTTGACTTAATAACCACTAAAGGAATCATCTAAGAATCAAGATTCTTAATTTTATATTGATTTTCTAAATTGATAGGTAAAATTACAAAAATACCCTTAAGGAAAAAATGCTAATTAATTTATTTTTATTTATTTATTTTATTTACTCATTATTATTATTTTTATTTTTATTTATTTAGGGTAATTTAGTAATTTTTTTTTCCTTAATTTCTAGGGTTATTACACCCATGCTCATCTACGTTTATTACTAGAGACTCTATACACCTTAACCATATCTTTTCTTCTGTTTTCTTCGTCAAGGTCTCCTAAATAATCCAATGGCAAAATGGTAAAATTTGTGACTATAGTTTTGGTACAATGAAAATTAGGCGTCATGTCAGAAAAAATAGTTGGTGAGGCCAATAGATAAGTTCTTTATAATACATATATATAGCTATAAACTTTCAAAACCTATGAGGTCAGGTTGCAAATCTTATTAAAGATACATATATATTTTCTCCAACTCACTTAAAGGCGGCTTCATTACTTTTACCTACAAATTTTGACGTATATCACCTGGTTGTTAACATATACCAATTAATGTTAGAAGTTAAGAAAACATATCAGCATAATATACCTCTAGGACTTTGATCAAAATCATCTAGCTCGGGTATATAAGAATTGGCACTTGTTTGATGAAAATCGTCACTCTTTCTCCCGAACCTCTTATTATGATATGCAAGGAGTTCTAAGATAATGTTATTTCCTCCAACTTACTTTGCAGGTGATCTTGCTTATTCATACCACACCATTTTTGGGCTTTTGGTGGCAGTTTTTCTGAACAAGAAGAGAAGGGTTAATTGCATATACGTATATAATTTTTTTCTGTTTCCTCTCCATCTTTAGGGAGGATTTTTTGGCCCTTCAAGACTAACTAATTAGGAACCTAATCCTGTAGGTATTACTATAACAACATAAGTACAACTGTTTCAAGTTCACTGTCTCTATCATTGTTTCCCCAACTGAAACCCCTACAGCTGCTGCAGTTAGCTCTAAAACTGCACCATTACTGGTCTTGTTACAGTTGGATTTCTTCTCAACTACAGGGGCTTGTTATGTCTTTTACTACTTGGTTCTATATATATGTCTCACATATGCTTGTTGCTAGTTATATAGTTTTATTAAATGGTATAATATATATGTTTTATGTGGAAGTTTATTAGTATTTGGCAATCAAGTGTATGACATTTGTCTTCTTTGCGTATATGCATTTCTTGGTATTTAATAGGCACATGGTGATATACCAATTCTTAAAACATTGAATTTTTTTATATACCTTTTCCTTTTATATGAATATTTTTTTACATATTATTTGTTTATTAATCATTTTAGATTTATTAGATTTTTTTTGTCATTTTTTTTAAATTATGTTATGGATTTCAAATTAGTTATTAGGTTGCTCTTATGTTTAACAATAAATTCATCTATACGTAGGTAATGGATAAAAGTTAGCTGAAAAAACCTAGATTCACCAAAGAGTATAAAAAAGGTGTTAGCTAATTTCTAGATCTTACATCTAGAAATGCAAGTGTAGACGGGAAAATATTATGTCCATGCAAGCATTGTAAAAATTTAAAACCACAAAGCTATGAGGAAGCTAGGACTCATCTAGTATGCAAGGGCTTTTTAGATGGGTACACATTTTGGTTTATCCATAATGAGAAAAGCTTGAACCCAGTTGATTTATCTTCCAATTATGCAATTGATATGAGAGGAAATTATGCGGTTGAGGCTACTATCAATAATGGTGAAAATTTAGATGATATGGATGGGTTATTATGCGATTTGCTTGTGGCTCCAAATCAAGTAGATTCCCAACAATTGGGTGACAATAAACACTTGGCTTTATTTGAGGAATCTACCCCAATGGAACAACCTTCAAACAATTATGAGTATGAGTTGATATCAAATTTAGCTAATCAACCATTCTATGAGGGTTGTGAAACTCACTCAAGATTATCTTTCATTCTCCATTTATTTCACCTAAAGTGCATGCATGGGTGAACAATAGTCGGGTTTAATGACAATTTAAAGTTCATGAGAGATATCATTCCTAAAGATGCATTGTTACCATCATCCTTTTATGAAGCCAATAAAATTATTAAGACACTTGGGTTAGGATATGAGGAAATTAATGTTTGCCCAAATGATTGTATGTTGTATAGAGGATCAACTTCCAAGCTGGACTCATGTCACATTTGTGGAGCTTCTCGATGGGCAAGTAATGATAGAGGTGGTGATACAAGGGGTAGTAATGAAGGTGTAAAACATAATAAGACACGAAAAATTTTAGCTAATATGTTACGATATTTTCCATTGATTCCACGTCTTAAAAGGCTGTGTATGTCATCAAATTCTTCAAAAGATATGAGGTGGCATGAACAGGGTCATCAGAAAAATGGATTGTTAAGTCATCCAACAGACAGAGAGACCTCGAAGTCATTTTATGAAAAATTTTCAGATTTTGTATCAGATCCTCATAATGTACGGCTGGCATTGACGATTGATGGTTTTAACACTTTCAGCACAATGTCAAAGCCATACAGTATATGTTCTATAGTGTTGACGGTATACAACTTACCTCCTTGGATTTTCATGAAATAGCACTCTTTTATATTATCAATGCTAATTCCAAGACTAGAGTCCCCTGGGAATGACATTGATATTTTCTTAGAACCTTTGATAGAAGAGTTAAAGTTGCTTTGGGATGGTGTTGAGACATTTGATGCTTTGACCGGGAAGTGTTTTAATATGAGAGCCATGTTAATGTGGACGATCAATGATTTTTTGGCTTATAGTAATTTGTCGAGTTGGAGCACAAAAGGTAGATATGCATGCCCAATTTGCATGGATTCCACCACATTAGAATGGTTGTCTCATGGGGGGGAAGTTTTGTTACATGGGTCACCGGAGGTGGCTCCCTTCTAATTATCATTTTCGGCATCAAAAGCGTTGCTTTGATGGCAACAATAAGTTGAAGGTAGCACCTAAATAAATGAGTGGAGAGGATGTGTTAAAACAATTGGATGGAAAAGAATTCATACTAGGAAAAAATCTAATGAGGAAAAAGAAAAAAAACACTTGATGCTGGGAAACGAAAGAGAAAAGCTTCCAACCAATATACTTTTGACAAAAGGGATCCTCGATCATGGTGGAAGAAAAAATCCATCTTCTTCAATTTACCGTATTGGAAACATAACTTGTTGAGACATAATCTTGATATAATGCATATTGAGAAAAATGTCTGTGATGACATCCTTGGTACTTTGCTGAATCTTAGGAACAATTCCAAAGATAATGCGAAGGCTCATAAAAACCTGAAAGAAATAGGTATTAGGCCCGTACTTCATATCCAATTGGATGGTAAAGGGAAAGAAATTTTACCTCCGACTAGTTTTACAATGTCAAATAAGGAGAGAGAGATTCTTTGTCAAGTTATTAAGGATCTCAAAACACCGGATGGCTATGGGTTTAATCTTTCAAGTTGTGTTAATCTAGAAAAGTGCAAGATTTTTGGCCTTAAAAGTCATGATTACCATATCTTTATTGATACTATCTTGCCTCTTATACTACGGTTTTGTCTTCAATCACATCATGCAATTGCAATTGTGGTTGAAATTGGTGGATTTTTCAAAGTATTATGTGCTAAAGTCCTAGATCCAAAAGAATTGGACAAGATGCAAGAGCTTTTAGTCACATCATATATTTGCACTTTTGTTATGATGTTCAAATGTGTATTATATTTGTCTTTTTCAGTTGGTGATAGCTAATACAAATGCTATAGACATAGGAATAACGACTATTTATTATTGGGAGGAAAGGATATATAAAAATATAATTAAAAAAAACCCATAACATTTGGAGCGATTAACTGATCCGAAACAAAACACTAAACTCTGTATTTTGGAGCGGTTAACTATCTCTAAACATGATCTTTGGCTGCAACATTTGGACCAGTTAATCACTCATAAATGGAATTGATGGGTTTCCCAGGCACAAATGTTTAGGCGCGGCTAAGTGGTCCAAAATGTTTGTTTTATGTTCAGAGTAGTTAGGAGGTCTAAAATTTTGGAGCGGTTATTAAACCATTCCCAATAATTTGGGAGCAAGTATGGTTGGAGTGGTTTTGCGAAGGGGGGGAAACTGGTTCTAAATGTTTTGGAGCAGTCAAAATCGGTTCTAAATGACACTTGAAATCGGTCCTAACTGTTCCATTTTTTGTAGTCATGGGGAAGGTCATCTGGTGTTGAATAACCACTCTACCCCAAAGTCTTGGAATAGCTAATGATTGAGCACAAGACAAAGTTGAGACTTGAGAAGAAGGCAAAAGAAGAGAAGAGACAAGTTATGTGAGATCGATACTTAAAAAAGCTCTAAACCAGGCCAATTGAATTTAGGAAAGAGGGCAAATAAATGTGCGAGGTGAAATAATTGTAGTGAATATGCTAATGTGAAGTCGGGCTATGCGAGGCACAAGCACTGGAAACCAGTTTAGTGGGTGGCGGTGTGCAAGGGATAAGAGCTATTAGTTAGAGCTTGCAACGGGCCTCTAGAAAAACAGCTTGAATTCACAAAGGGAAGACATTATCAGTTACATTCATCAAGTAGCCCAACAAACAGAAGAATGGTTTTGATTTGAATCATCTCAACCAAAGCGTGACCTTTATTTTTCTATGAAAGGTTTTTCTTCCCAAAAAAATAATTTCTGAAATAAGAAACTTCTTTTCCAATAAAAAAATGTATTAAAAAATTCATGATTTTTAATTTTGTTGATTTTTTTTTCTAGAATCAATATCATTTGAAAGTTGACATTCTATCTATCTAGTAATCATTTAAATAAAAATATCATAAAAAAATAATTCCTTCAATTGTTTATGATTTTTTCTGTATCAAACTTTAAAAAAGAAAATTTAATAGAAATACATAATTGTTTTCAAAAAATATTTTAAATATACTTTTTGGCCTCCTCAAAATTGTAGAGTTTCTATTGATATACAAATCAAGTAAAAAATTGAAAAAAAATTAAAAATAATGATTAAAGAACTCATTATTTAATTTATCTCAAATACAGCCTACACCTAATGGAAAAAAAAAATCCCTCTCAAATTTTAGGAGAGATTAAATACTGAGTTATTTAACGTATTATTTTCAATTTTATTGATTTTTCACATAACAATATATCAATTAAACCTTTATAATTTAAGATGGTCAAACAGTTTAAAAATAATTTTATGAAAAAACTAAGTATTTTTATTAAAATTAATTTTTTAAAAAAATAATTAAGTGGTTATTAGTGAGATAGAATGTTATTTTTTAAAATGACATCGATTATGGATAAAAAGAATTAATAAAATTAGAAAGATCATAATTTTGTAACGACTTTTTGAATTGAAAAAGAATAAGGAATTACAGCTATTCTTTTTTTGGTATAAAAATTACCACTCGAACTTCTTTTTCACGTCATTCACATGTAAAATAAACAAAAATCAATTTATGTTGCAACCCAGACCAGACCATCACAAGTGGCGGCAATTCAATCTCAGTTGAGATTGATTTTTCTTTTTGGTATTTATATGTCTACGCTCCGTTCTTTCTCCTTTCTGTGGACAATTAGACAATTTTGGATCATAGTTATTGATTTTTTCATCCGGTTTTGCTCATTTGTGTTTGATCCTAGGCGAGGGGTTATCAATTTCATCTGGTATTAAGGCTGTCAAAGGGAAACGATGAGGTACTGATTTTCTCACATGTGATTGGCCATCACTGACGGATTTGGTTTCTGAGAATTAATATTCTGATCAAATATATAGCATAGCATTTTACAAATTTGTATTGATTCACAAATGTGGCTGGATTTAATTGTGTGGATGCCACCAATGCATAAAATTAGAACAATTAAAATGAGTTGATGGTTCATTTGTCTTCCCAGGCTTCTGGGTGGCGTGAGATTTTAACTCTTTCCCGGCAAAGTGAGAAAACTACAAAAGATGAGCATTGTGGAAGAAGAATATCAAGAAACACCAGACCCATGCGTACAGAACCTACTAGATCAAGAAACCCTTAAATGGGTTTTTGTTGGTGGCAAGGGAGGAGTCGGGAAGACCACGTGTAGTTCAATTATGTCTATACTCTTCGCTCGTGTACGACTTTCAGTTTTGATCATCTCAACCCTGCTCACAATCTAAGCGATGCATTCCAGCAAAGATTCACAAGAACTCCTACTTTGGTCAATGGTTTCTCAAACCTATATGCTATGGTAAAGTTTTGATTCTGTGTTGGATGTTACTTCCTGATCATATTTTGCTAGCATTTGTTTCTCATTAGTTCATTCTTCTGGCTAATACATTGCAGGAAGTGGATCCTTCAGTTGAAAATGAGGACTTGGAAGGTTCTGATGGAATGGATACTATGTTCTCAGACTTGGCAAATGCAATACCTGGAATTGATGAAGCCATGAGCTTTGCTGAGATGTTGAAGTACGAATAGTGTTTTCTTCTATTTGGTTGTATTTGGAAAACCAAATATATTCCTTTTGGGTTCCTCTCTAGTTGCCATCTTTTTCCAATTAGGATATCAGCTAGTGGTTGATGCTGTATATTGCCTTCTTAGTTTTTGACGATATTTGAATACGAATATATATTGTTTATATCTATCTTTGACATTTCACAAAAGTTAGATTGAGGAATTACTGCAGATGCCTTTATGCTGAACCTTTGCTTAAACTACAAAAGGGGCAAACATCCATGAGTCCCCTGCTTTATTGCTGTATGCCTATAGCCATTATAATCCCAGGGCATGCCAATTTCTTGTGTGTGTTTGTTTTTGTTCCCTTTTCTGATAGCTTAGGGGTATGATGAAGAGTTATAGCATATGTTGATGTTGGAAGGTACCTCCATAACATTGATTCAGATGACTTATGATTCAGATGACTTTTTACATGACATTCTACATGGACTCTGTGCCTTCTCACAGTGCTTCAAGCTTGACAACATGAAAGTTAACCTATATATTCCCTTTTTTTTTGTAAGCAATAAGTTGAGTTAGATCTTTTCTGTAGATTGGTGCAGACAATGGACTATTCTGTTATAGTATTTGATACTGCTCCAACTGGCCATGCACTTAGGTTGCTACAATTTCCATCAACCTTAGAGAAGGGTCTTGCAAAAATGATGTCACTCAAAAATAAATTTGGTGGTTTGTTGAGTCAGGTATGATGGTGTAAGTTGATGAAAGTTGCCAATGATTGTTTAGTCAGCTTATGATATTGTTAATAGATTTTGAACCATTTTATGGTAGATGTCTCGACTATTTGGTGTTGATGATGAATTTGGGGAGGATGCAATTCTAGGAAGGCTTGAAGGCATGAAAGATGTGATTGAACAAGTTAATAAGCAGTTTAAAGACCCAGTAAGCCATCCCAGTCAATAGAAGTTCATGTTTTATGTTTCGTTTTTTTTTTTGCTAGTCGACAGTTCAATAATCTTCCATGTGTGCTCTAAGTGAAGTAAGTAAGCTAGCCAACATATTCATGCCTATTTTTTGGTTGATGCCTCCACAAATATTTATGAATTTGGTCTTGGAGTTTCCACTCATTTCTGTATGTATCAGGTTACTGGGGTTGAAGCTCTGGAAGCCTTTTCTCATTATTTCGTGACTCCATATGAACCAGCGATTGGCAAAGGCATGGCTGAAGATCTAGAACGGAAAGTTTTGGTTTTGAAGCAACAACTAGAAGATGCGGAAGCAGAGCTGGATAGACTCCGCAAAGGAAAAGACAAGGTCTGATTTGTGCCTTCAACTGGAGCAGCTCTGTTTTTCTTTTGTTGCGCTTTAGCCATTTTCTATGGTACAACACGTATCATGCTTTTCTCAGGCAATTACTGGAGAAGCTAACCTTCGCATTAATGCTTGAACACGTTATTTTATTGACTTCTATTACCGGGAAAAAAATTATTTGCACTTTACCTCTTACTGGATGTTATATTAATAAAAAGTAGATTGTGATGTTTGTCTTTATTTTACTATTTTTGTTATAGACATGCTTAAGTGAAGAGGTAATTATGACTTAATTGGCTAATTATTTAAATTAGGTATTGTGTTAAGAAAATACCCCTTATTGTTTAATTCACCAATTGACATTGAATTGTGATTTAATTGGTGTAACCGAGCCTAGTTAAGCTACTATGGTAGTGGCTTAATTGATTATTTGGATAAAGGCAAGGACTTAATTGCAAAGTCTATCAGAAGCATTTGAAAAGTTATAGATTGATTTGAAAAAAAAAAATCAGTAAGATTGGTACCAGCCAAGTGCTAAGGGACCTAATTGCCTGAAATCTAGGAGTTGGAGGTTTTACCTAAAAAAAAAGCTAGGGGCTGAATTGAAATAGTTGGAAAAGCTTGGCTAGAGAGGTTCAAGGGAGAATCTGGTCAGATTAATAACCTATGGCCTGAATTGAAAAAAAATGGACAGATGAAGGATTTAAGTGAGGGTACTTAACGCCTATTAAATCCAGCATGTCGGGGCATATGTCAAAAGGAGCTAGAGTTAGTTACTTCTTCGTCTAAATCATTTCCATGTCTGGTTTTAGCTCAAAAACAGAGCTGAGATGCTGATTATGAAGGAAAAATGCGCAGATTTGGTTTCGGATGTAAGCTGGAGTTTTCAAATTCGAGGGTAAGAAATTTGCTTCTTTGTCAGGTCAAGGAAATAGAAGTCTTTGGCGATGGTTTCAGGTAATTACAGAGGATGGGTTAGGTGTTCAGAGCTGCCATGGCAAGCTCGAAAGAGAGGCAGCCTGGTTTACCTAAAAGTCGGGCTCAGGTTATAAGACGAAGTTGTTTTCTTCACAGCCATGCTAAGTCATTGAAAGGGCTGTAGAAACGGAGTGCGAATTCTGAAAATTCTGGAGATAAAGGTGAATTAAAAGATAAGGGACACTAGACTTGCAATTGTTAACGCATGTATTGAAATTGTCTGGTAACATGCAAAGTAAGAAAGGCTAGGAAACCATGTGACATTGAATTGATATGAGTGATCATGGTTTCTAGAGGGGTATTGAATTGTTCAACGTTCCTAATGGCCAGAGTAAGATTTAAAGCTCTATAGGAACAAGGCTAATGGATTCATATCGGTCAGAGTAAAAAGGATGCTATGAGGGAATCAAACTTTAGCCTTATTGATATACTATTTGTATTGTTTGATTAAATCCATTTTTGGATTATTGAATGATGATTGAAGCAATCAAAGCAAGCGAGGGGAAGTGCTGACCCAGGAGCATAGATGGCCATATTGATTGTTTGAATCCCCAGGAGCTCATTGTTGTTTGTGTTTATGCTTGCTATTGTAGCTAATGATGGCTTAAAAGAAATAGCTTAGCTAATGGATTGCTTACTAAACCCGAAAGGGTTATTGGGTTGCTTATTGAACGTAAAAGGGTTACTAGAATGTTTATTGAACCTGAAACGGTTATTAAATTGAGTAGGTATTGCTTGCACCATTTGCATCATATGCATCATGTAGATTATATTGTTATTGTATATATTTTATTATTGTGCTTGCCTGCGTTTGTTTTCTGATTTTGGTTGCAGGCAATTAGCTACTGCTGAGCTAGCAAGCTATTGTTAATCTAGACCATATTGGGATCTTAATGGTCATTGAGTGTCTCTTACTGAGTTTCCAAGGAAACTCACCCCTATTGACTCTTTTTGCAGGAAATCACGAGAGCTAGACCAACACTATATTTTGTCTGCTTTTACTGTTTCGGTTATGCAGACTCGGAGATTTGGCAAGGCTGATGATGGTGATATTGACCTCTCTAAAGCGTTTTGTACTTAAGACAAGTCCTAGATAGGGTTTCTTAACCCTAGGTCCTATTTTTATTGTATTTTAGGCTACCGGTTAGGTTTCAGCTTGAATTGTATTGTTTCCACTGTATTTCGGCTGATTCTGTTAACTATACTGTAAAACACATATGAAGGGTTGTTATTGTTTCTGATAAATACAGAGCTTTTGGAATGATTTATTATTATTTAATATGGATTTACAATATAATTTCCATCTCCTTAAGCTACCTAAATCGGTTTTCAGTTATTTTTGCAGAAATATGGCTTAAGAACTGAACTTGTTGACTAAAGTTTGACTTATTGCTTCCTGACTTATTTTGGGCACCAACCTTGGTATACAAGTCATTTACCATGTTTATGACGTGTCTAAACTTTAAGAATTGGTTTTCCAAGTCAAACTATGGGTTTTGTCAATAAATTGCATTTGTGCGGGCAAATACTGAAATTTTAGGTCTTAACTATCAAAGCTCATATTTTATCAGGTCAAAACGTTTTTTCTATCTAAACGAGTTAATTTTAGCTTAACAATCCTGTATGTGGCTGTTTATATGGAAATATCCTAAGGTTTCCTTATAAACAGCATGAAATTCCTACTGTTATATGCATTCTGCATGGAGCTGAGGCTTGAACCTGGCTATTGTTGGTCTCAAATCCTATTTGAGTTATAATTATGCATATACAGTGGTTGGAAGTGTCTGTGACAAGTTGGTATCAGAGCAGGTTTTCCAGGACTTACTGAACTTAGAGAGATCACCCTAGGCATCGCCACAGCTATTGAATTGTTTTTGTTCATTAGTGTATGATTCACTAGTGAAATTCTGGAAAAGATATGTTTTCCCGTAGGCGATGTATGTTTCTAAGGAATTCAGTTCTGTGACATTGTGGACGGACAGATTAAAGTACTAGAAACCAGAAGTGGGTCTCCTCTATTGTTATGAGTATATGGTGGAGATGCAGCTTTGGTATTGAACAATGAGGACAGCAGGGTATGGAAATGGTGCTGCTAGAGGTTGATGAACTTGCAAAGGTGGACCTAGCCATTGACTTTTTTCTAGGTAAACCTTATGGACCTGATTTTTTTTCAAGCATGTTTCTATGGTCGAAAGAGACCTGTGGGCATGCTTATTGAATTAAAACCTCCAAGTTTTGAGGCAAAGTGCTGTTGCAACCGAATCTACAGCTTCAAAGAGGCTGTTATGGGAACTGAAGTGTGGACATCTGTTTGGTGGCCTCTTTGATAGGGTTTCTAGAGTTGGAAGGGTTCCATTACGATAAAGGAACATGTCTGGAAATTTTTTCTTGGTTATGAGATGGAGAAGGCATAAAACTCAACAAAACTAAGACTTTCAACTCTTGAATCCTGCAGAACTGAAGATGCTTCAAACTTTGAGAGTAAGGCTTCTAAATTGAGGTTTCTTATTTTAAGCAAGTTTCCTATGGAAAAATAAAGGATACTGCAAAGTTTGGTTGGATTCGAAGCAGTATAAACGGAAATGACATCCTTGAGTCTAAGTTTCTACTATTATGGCCAGCAATTGAAGTTATGCTTCAAAATGTGGAAATAAGACCTCTGAACTGGGGTTTAAAGGTTTGAAAAATTTTGATATGAATATTAGAATACTTCTGCAAGATTTGATTAAATTTGAATCAGCAGAACTTAAGATCACCTATTGAGTTAATGATTTCTGATAAGAACACCAGCAAAAATAAAGATGCTTCAAACTCTTGAAAATGGCCTTTAAATTGAGGTGTAAGGCTTGGAACATGTTTCATATGATTAAAAGATGTTGAGTGTGAAATTTGGAGGCATTTGGAGCTGTAGAACTAAAGTTGACCCCTTGAACCCCAACTTCAAGCTACTAGGACCTACAGCACCGGACAGGTTAAAATGGTGGCTTGAAATTTGAGGTTTTGATGACTTTGAGACTATTTTAATTCTGCCCTAGGATGCTGCAAGAATTGTATGAAATGTTTTTGTGACTCTTGCAGCAACAGGGAGTGATGTAGGGTAGGAATTAGTTGGCTCCAAGCAAGAAAAATCTGTACAAAGGCAAATGAACTAGTTTGACCTGGGGTTTGACTTTGACATTGGGATGGAGTAATGGGCTGAAATTTTGCAGCCAAGTTCAGCTGCAAATTTGGGACTTTTCTACGTGTTTGAAGGAAATTAACCCAGGCCGTGGAGCATTAAGATGCTGCAGCTGCTGGAGTTAATTAAATAGTTGGTGTGAGAACATGGTGTCTCAGAAATTGATGTCTCAGAATGACGTGGTATTCTCTGGGATTTCTAAACACAATAGTGAGACAAGAAACTGCTCCTACATAATTTTGAAGAAATACTGTGGAAATTACAAGTTATTTGAAGATTTTGCAACCATGTGGCACAAACTGCCAGGTTTGACCAAATGTTGACTTTGGGGCTAGGAAGGGTTTTTGAAGTTGTTCTTTTCCAGCCATGTTTTGACAGTAATTTGAAACTTTTGAAGCACTTCCTAAGTTGAAAATAACTTGGTTAACAGTAAAAATGCACTTGAAGTCTGAAATTGCAATCTAATGACTAACTTCAAGGGAGTTGGAGTGCTAGATTTTGAATCAGGCGTCCAAATTGAATTTCCTGGTTTGGAAAAGGTTTCTAATGGTTATAAAAGGATTCTTACAAAATTTCGTGCAAGGTTTTGCAGCAAAACGCAAATTGACCCCCCAAGCCCATGTTTATGCCATGAAAACCAGCAGAAGGAGAGATGCTTCAAACTGTGGGGAGCATGCCTCAAAATTGGTATCTCTGGGTTTGAAAAACCTTCAAAAGGTTAATGAAAGTTGCCTACAAAATTTTATACCGTTTGGATTACTAGAACTCAAGAAGACACTTTATGTTCCCGTTTTCTACTAACACTGCCGGCAGAAAAAGAAGTGCTTCAAAACCTTTGAAGAAGGGTTCCAAATTGGTGTTTTGAGGTTGGTACAGGTTTCTAATGACCTAAGGGCAGTGACTGCAAGTTTTTGTGCCGTTTGAAGCTCTGGAACACAAGACGGCCTGCTAAGATCAAGATTTCTGCTAAGGCAACCTGCAGAACTTGATGCTCTTCACACTTTGGGAAAATGGCCTCCAACTGGGGTTTTCTGAGTTTAGAAAACCTTCAAATGTGTATGAGAAGTTTCCTGCAAAATTTGGTGTCATTTGGAGCATTGGAACCCAATAAGACCCTTTGAGTTCAAAGATTTCACCCAAATGACCTGCAGAAAAGAACTACTTCAAACTCTTGGAAGATGACTTATAAATGGGTGTTTTGGGGCTGAGACAAGTTTAGTATGACTAAGAGATGGTAACTGGAAATTTTGGTGTTAATTGGAACACTGGAACACTGGAACTCAGCTTGAATTGTATTGTTTCCACTGTATTTCAGCTGATTCTGTTAACTATACTGTAAAACACATATGAAGGGTTGTTATTGTTTCTGATAAATACAGAGCTTTCGGAATGATTTATTATTATTTAATATGGATTTACAATATAATTTCCATCTCCTTAAGTTACCTAAATCAGTTTTCAGTTATTTCTGCAGAAATATGGCTTAAGAACTGAACTTGTTGACTAAAGTTTGACTTATTGCTTCCTGACTTATTTTGGGCACCAACCTTGGTATACAAGTCATTTACCATGTTTATAACGTGTCTAAACTTTAAGAATTGGTTTTCAAGTCAAACTATGGGTTTTGTCAATAAATTGCATTCCTGCGGGCAAATACTGAAATTTTAGGTCTTAACTGTCAAAGCTCATATTTTATCAGGTTGAAACGTTTTTTCTATCTAAACAAGTTAATTTTAGCTTAACAATCCTGTATGTGGCTGTTTATATGGAAATATCCTAAGGTTTCCTTATAAATAGTATGAAGTTCCTACTGTTATATGCATTCTGCATGGAGCTGAGGCTTGAACCTGGCTATTGTTGGTCTCAACTCCTATTTGAGTTATAATTATGCATATACAGTGGTTGGAAGTGTCTATGACAATTTTGCAATTCAAAACCTTATCTTAGTAACTTCTATTACAAAAAGAAAATGATTTGCACTTTACCTTTTCTTGGATGTTATATTAACAAAAAAGCAGATCAATTGCTGCAATTCAAGCTTTGGCTTAGTGTTTGAAGCTTTAAAATTGTTATTTAGCGTTGAATATTCAACTCTCCACAATCCCAGATAACATTGAGCGAACCCTATTTCCACAGTCATTAAGTTAAACTTGGAAGATTCAGCAATCAAGCAGAGAGAAAGAAGATGGGGGATTAAAGGTCCAACCAAACTCTCCCGCATTATCTGTGCAGAAGTCAGCAATCATTCTGGCGAAAGAATTTGCCGCCTCATTAGTAGCTGAGATGGAGAAATCAGCAAATTTACGAGCCAACCATCTTATACGCCGAATGACTTCCACCATAGCTTCAGCTTCCCCATAGTCCATGTTACACGCTTCAACTAGCTTCTCTTGTAGAGGCATAGCCATAGCAACATTTACCTTAACCAGCTTTTCCCCCTGAGAAATAGCTTTAACAAGCCTTTGGTCATCCATTTCTACTTCAACCTTTGTAAGGTTTAATTTTAGAGCCTTACGCAATCCACGCTCAACAGCTTCAAGGTTTGCATACCGTCGTCCTACATGCCCCCTCCCTCCAACATGAATGACCTTGCCAAGCTCATCTCTGATGACAAATCCAATGCCTACTCGTACATTATAAGCCACATAAGCTTCAGCAGTATTTATTTTCACAAAGCTTGGTTGAGGTGGTTTCCATCTACACTTCTCAAGCAGGTCTCCTGTTGTCAGTTGTGGTTCATTCACAACAGATCTGCGGCAAACAAATTTCTCTTTAGCATCACTTAACATAAGACTACACAATATATTTATTTTTTTTGGGTACTCAAAAGCTTTACGACATAAGACTGCACAATTAAATGTGGAGAAGAGAGTCTATTACCGATCTCTGCTGTTGATTGTAACAAGAGTTTCTTGATACTCAAAAGCATGTGCATAAGTCTCGGTTTCGCTTCTGATCGAAGGATCTCTCCTTTCTCCAGTAACAATGTCGAACAGCAAAAACTTGTCATCAGTCGAAGTCAAAAGGAGTTGATCCTTCTTCCAAAACCCCAAAATTTGAAGGACTCCAAACAGAGGTCCTATTTTAAATTGTTTGGTCCAGTGGCCTTCATTCTCCATAACCCAAATGTCATGACAGGTGAAAGGCTCAAACATGTGATACTGATGAGAGATATCCCTATCATAAGAAACACATAATGCAAGACAACCATTATAGTTGAACAAACGAAGAAACTCCTCCCTTGGTTCTGCAATATCTGGAACTTGTATTGCTTCAAACTCTTCACTACTAAAGCGAAATGCTACAAGCTTTACCTTGTTGCTTGATCTTCCATCCACCCAATAATAAGCCCCATTAATGCAAGAATTGCATCGTTGCCAAGAATAAATATCATAAATATCCTCAAGCTTAGTGTGATCTAGTTCTCTCCAAGAATCTGTGGTCATTGAATAAACTACAAAGTGCAGTACATGACCCTTTGAACACCTCCTCCGAATAAAAATGACCTTGTAGTCATTGGATACTTGATCCACTCCAAATCCAAAAGTAAAGCAACACATGGAATCGAAAGGGCGGGGAAGATATAATCTTGGTACATATCGGAACTCTCTTGTTGAAGGATTTAACAGAGCAAAATTAAGATACTCCGAGTCAATCAAGAAAATTAATCCATCACAGACCAAAATGTGCGGTTTACCCCATAGACGCTTGGGCACAGTGTCACCGCATTTTATTTCACTATGTGACAGATCCAAGAGCGCTTCATCTAGAAACAGCAGCTTTCGCATCCTAGAATGAATGTCTCTTGGACACCCATGACAATGATGCACCATAAGTCGAGGCCGTTTTCTGCTTATACCCAGGTGAGAATGAACAAACTGGGGACTTGCTATAAGAGCAGCAAAAGGTTTGGAGAGACATTGAAATCTGATGAGAGACTTTGGTGACAAGTTTAATAGGATTTGAGTCACCAGGTCTTCAGGCCAAGTCCCATCATGCCTAGACATCTCTTCACCACTAAGAGGAGTAAAATCAGACCAAAGTTGAAAACAAACATGTAAGATGTATGGATTAGCCAATTACGTGGGCATCGCTACAGTAGCATGGCATGGCATGTTCAGACTTAGTACAGGATAAAGGAACAAAAATCCAACCCTGATAAACCAGTACGGATGACTTGCTTGCTACATTCTGATGATTCAGTCATCAGGGACAAACTAACATGCACAATTAATAGGGGGAAAATATATACATAAATAAGTTAGCAGCAATTGTTTATGTTCAAACAAATCAGGATGAAATTCAGAACCCAAATCGACGTCAGCATTGAAAATTCGAAGCTGCGGGAGATTCAACTTGGACAGAAGTAAATTAAGTTGCGCAAATAGTCAATGTAAATAATGAAGGATTTTCCAGACAAACCTTAGATTCAAGCTGCGATCTCTTCTTCCTGCTAAATGCGTGGTCGTTGCGCCGGCTGAAGTTCATCGCATCATGAACAGAATCAAGCCAATAAGTAGCATGAAGCATCCGGGATAAACTGAGCAAAAAGTCCTTGATAATTAATATACCACTTTATTTTAGCCCCTAACCTATTGAATGTTCTCTTCTGGTCCTAAACCTATTGACATGGGTTTCATTTAAGTCCTCCCTACTGTACATGGAATCCGTTCGGTTTGTGGGAGATATTTATTCAGTGCTTTTCAGGATATAATAAGCTCGGGGATGACCTAATTATTATACGATTTGTTTCTTAATCATTATGTATCTAATTTTATCATATGTATCTAATTATTGTTGATTATATCTATCAAAAGATTTGTGATAGCAAATAGTAACTTCTATTTATTTACTTGTTTTAGTCTCTAGTTGCTCTCTCAGGCTGTTCACTATTTCTATATCTTACAAAAGCTTTGTGATAACAAATGTATGTTGCTACAGCCGGAAGTTCTGTGTTGTTCTTTATATTTTAGCTTAGCTATACAACAGTTTTTATCAGTTTGTGTTCTGTTCTTATTAGTGTGCTCATAAATAAAGGAACTAAGATTTGTGATTGAAGCAACTGTTATAGCTGTTGCGGTTCTGTGGCGCGGCCGAACAAATTTGTGATGGAAGAATGATGGATCTCTCAGTTTAGTGGCAGGGTTGAGCAAAGTCTTGGATAGGAGTTACTCAACTCCAGGTCCTGTGTGTGCATTTGTGTAGAGTTATGCAATCTAAACTCAGGTTCAGGAGCCTTTGTGTCTACTGGTTTAAAAGGATTGAGTTGTGGCCTTCTGATTTCATTCCTGCATTGATTTATACATGTATGGCAGGTTTGAGTTGTAAGCTCTTGAGTTTATGAATCTGAATGAATTTTGTTCCAGATTTGCGCATTACGGTTTGTATCAAATTTGGCTTGTCATTGATTTGTGGTTGATTGGACTTACTGAATGTGACTTATTTCCTGGGTTTAAATTGGCTTGAACCTCCATTACACTTGCATATTGTGCCAGCTTGGTTTAACATTGCAAAATAAATCTTTTGACTGGGAATTCAGTAATGATACCTATAGAAGTGATGCTTAATTGTTTGAGAGTTGTTTTTTAAAGAATTAGTAATTGCGTACATGCGTTGCATGTGAATCAAATACTAAGTTATTTTTTACTTAAATAACTATTTTCTAATTATTTTGTTCAAAATTAATAATATAAAAAATGATTTTACTTGTTTTTAATTTAGATATATTTCTTATTAGTTTCATTTTTCTATTCCTTACATAATTTTTTATTATAATATTTCATCATAACTACCCTTATTTGCGCCATCCATTATAATAAATAGCTCATTGTATTAAATTTTTAAATAATAATAATAATAATAATAATAATAATAATAATAATAAATAATACAATGTAGAATGTGCTACAAGTAATATTGATCATGAAAAAAATTGATAGAATTTTTTTTAAAATCTAAAAAATTACTTCCTGATACTTTTAATATCTTATCAAAGAAGTCAAATTTTTCATAAGTTCCTGTAAAATATTAATACTACACAATTTGTTAAGAAAAAATCTTAATTTAATATCTTAATATTATCATATATTTAGAAATTTTATTAAAGATTAATTTAGTAAATTTTATCTTGAGTTCTATAGTTTAGATTAAAAAAGCTAATGATTAAAATGAAGATCTTATGAACAATTAAACAGATTTACCATTAATATATTATCATAACTTTAATTTTTTTAAAGTGACATAAGCTAAGTTACTAATAATTTTTTGAAGTTCTATTCAAAATTAATAAATAAAAAAAAAAAGAAGAGAAAACATAAGCTAACTCCACATGTGGGACACTCAATACAAAACTCAAGCAAAAATAAATTTCTTTTAAAAAGTATGACACAAATATGGGCTATGATGTCAAAATATAGACTTAGTAACTAAATGTGGAGTTTTTTCAAAGACATGTAACTATAAGTAACTGTATATTACTTAAATATCTTAGTTACTATACTCTTGACTTTTAATCAAAATACACTCACCCTCAAGGTTTCAATTCAAAATCTATGCTTACCCTATATTTTGTGATTCAGTGTGATTGTTCCAAAGATCGGGGTAAAGTCTTGCATCGCTTTTTATGGTTTTGGATAATTAACACTTACCTATTAATTTATAAATTGTACTCACATCATTCAAGTTTGAAAACATAGTATTTCCCATTGTATTTATAATATAATTTGTCAACCTAAGAGAAATAAACTCCATAAAATAGATTAAAATCTTAGTAATTAAAAGGAAAACTAATAACTTATGGTTTGGTAATTTTATATATCTCACTTTTTGTTATATTATATAGGTATATATATATATTAAGTTGCACTTTTAAGTAAATAAATTTCTAAACATTATTTTTTAGGCATGTTTAATAGTCATATAAGTTAAAGACATGTCTATTACAAAATTTTGAATTTAGTGGCATTTTTCAGTTTTGTTACCATAAAAAAGACTTCAAAGAAAACAATCACCAATTCTTTTTTCTATTTTTTCCTTTTCAAAAACTAATCTTATTTTACTAATATGAAGCATAAGAGCTTTCCATCACTTTGTTTTTTTTTTCTTTTTATTTTTGTTTCTCTTAATAATTTTAGTTTTTTAAAATGTAATAAATAGAAAATGACAAATTTTATTCTCATTAATGGAGGGAAATAAAATAAAAATTAATGATAAAAATATTTTCCTGTATTTTGACATATTCATACTTTTATGAGTTTTATAATATTTAAATCATTAATTCAAATAGACATAACTGTGATATTTTTGTAATTTTTAAGTTCCAACTAAAATACTTTGTTCAAGTTTAAAAGTACAAAAAAATTGATGAAATTTTATGTTTAAGGACATGCCCCAATATATATATTAATCAAGGACATATTTTTTTCATAAAATTTTTAACTTATTATGGCTATTTAAGATTTGTTTCACCATTAAAAGTTATATTTAATGTATAACTTTAAGTAAATGTACTAAAACTAAAAAATAGAATCACTCTTTTTTTTTTGTTTTTTGTTCTTTACTCTCTTTGTGTGAAAATTATTAGTTTAACATGGTAAAATTCTTATATTTTCTCAATATATATCATAAGAATTTATTTTTTTTTTAGGTAGACAGAAGTGTTAGGTTGAAAAAATATTTATAATTAAGACTTGTAAGAATTCTTGGCATAGAACAAAAAACAATTATTTTGTAAGAAGAAAACTAAGTTGTAAGAAGAAAATCAAAGCATAGAAAATCAACCCAAAAAATCTTGAACCTAACCATTAGGATAAAGATCCAATGCTAAAACATAAACCTAAAAAATCTTGAACCTAACCATTAAGATAAAGGTCCAATTCATCTAGCATTAAGTCAGATTGATCCAAATACGTTTTTATGGCTTTTTTTTCCTAGAATCAATATTGTGTAAAATTAATATTATATATATTATAATAATATTCCATTGAATAACATTTTTATGGTGTAATTGAATTTTAATTAATTTTTTATGTTGAATAAGTAAAAAAAAATCATAGCTATTACACTATAAAAATTTTATTCAATAAATTATTATACATATATATACTTAGTTTTCAAATCATATTAGTTAAAAAAATAATTCATTTTCGATTAGTTGTAACACCCTCATATCCCACATGGGTAAAATGTAGGAAGCCTTATGTGGATATATAGACTCAAGTTACAAAGCACAAGCACCCAACGCTTATCCTTTTCCAAAGGATAACCCATATGATGTTGGCAAGTGTTCCGTTAACTAGCTCTGAACTTGATGATGTGACATACAGGGTGTGTACGTGCATCGTCTACTGGCCCATAGAATACATGAGTGAATTGTAGGAAGCCTTATGTGGATATATAGGCTCAACTTCCAAAGCACAAGCACCCGGTGCTTATCCTTTTCTAAAGGATAGCTCATATGGTGTGGATAGGTGTTTCGTTGACCAATTCTGGACTTGGCTCATAACGTTAGTTAACTTCAAATAATCATTTTTTTTTTTCAATTGTATCATTTAAACCCCATAGTTTCAAGTTAGAGCATTCATGAAGTAGGCCAAGTCAACTACATAACTCTAATTCCACTTGATAGTATGAGGCTCCAATTGGTATAGATGAAGTCGAGGGTTTAAATTCTTATGAGGCCTCCCAGTGCAAAAAAGACTTTTGTTAAAAATTTTAATTTTTTTAAATAGAATTAAATCTTTATTATATTGTTATTATTTTTCAAGGTATAAATAACTATTGATTAAAGATTATAAGTTTTAAGTATTATTATTATTATTATTATTATTATTATTATCATAGTTTGAATGGCAAGAGAATGAAACATGAATTTAATTGACACAAAAATAACGTTCAAAAGCATTTATTAAAAATTGAGAGCATACTTGTTAAATTAAACTAAATTTGGTGGTTAAAATTTTCCCAATAAAATTAAAGCCTAAAAAAAATTCAAGCATAATGCCACCTTGATACAACTCATAAGATTTGATTGGCTTTAAAAAATAATAAAATGGAAATAATAATTTACTATTATTCAGTATAGAAAAAAAGTTATCAGTTGCTAAGAATAAAAATTTGTGTTACAATATTAAAAGGGATAACCATGTCAGAAAAATAAATGTTACAATTTTTCCAATTTTTAAAAACATTGGAATGTGTAAAAAAATTTGCTTTGAAAATTCATCTTTATTATAATATGAGCAACTAATTCTAGGAGCCAAAATTTTTTTTTCCTAAATTTTTTTACAATGACCTTTGCTACAATAATAAACTTTTTTATTTTTTCATAATATGTGTTTGAGTCATGCGATGAATCATATAATTGCTCTAAGATGGACCAAATACTAAGCTTTCAAAGTATATATTCATCTAAGTTGGAAAGAAACTTAATTGAAAAAAAAATTATATTCAAAGAAATTTTTCTAGTAGAATAAATTTAGGCCATACTTGTTAGAATTACCCGAGTTTGGTGGACAAAGTAAGCTTAGCAGTCAAAATAGTAAATTTCTTAGAAACTAAAGATTAAACGCATGCTACTTTACATTTTTATACTACTAAATATCTAATTAAATAGACAACCATATATTTAAATATCTGTTAGTGGATTATTTTCTTTTGTTCTTTTTGGAATCATAATGCTATAATGACCCAAGTCCAAAATTGGTTAATGAAACACCTACCCACATCACATGGGCTAAAAAAGTGACACTGTCCAACCAAAACTAGCACTTGCTCAGCTTTGCATACAACTTATGTTCCTTCAATGTTTGAAGTGCAATCTTCAAATGTTCTCCATGGCACTTATCATTTGGTGAGTAAATCAGAATATCATCTATGAAATGATGATAAACTAATCTAAGTATGGTTGGAACACCTTATTCATTAGACCCATGAAAGCTGTGGGTGCATTCGTTAACTCAAAGAGCATCACCAAAAACTCATAATGCCCATAACAAGTACTGAACATTTTTTTTTACACATCTTTCTCTTTGATTTTCAGTTAATAGTACCCAAACCTCAAATCAATCTTAGAGAACATTTATGCTTCCCTCAACTGATCAAATAGGTCATCAATCCTAGGCAATGGGTACTTATTCTTTATCAGCACCAGATTCAGTTGTCGATAACTATTGCACATCCTCAAGCTGCCATTTTTCTTCTTCACGAACAAAACTGAAGCACCCTAAGTTGAAGTACTTGGAAGTATAAATCCTTTTTTGAGTAGCTCCTGTAATTGATTCTTTAGTTTCGCATTTCTGATGAAGTCATACAATAAGGTGCTTGAAAGATAGGAGCTGTTCCTGGCAATAAATCATTGGTGAAGTTGATATCTTGACTAGGTAGCATTCCAGGAAACTCCTCTAAAAACATTTCTAGAAATTCTTTCACAATGGGAATACCAGCTATTGATTCAGGCTTCTCTGACTCTAACCAGACATAAGCCAAATAGCCAACATAGCCTTGACGAAGATATCTATCAGCTAGCAAACTAGAAATTAGGGTAAATTGCACAATTTGAGCCTAACCTTTAATTATTGTTTCAGTTTTAAACCCAACCACTAAAATGCACATTTAGACACCTTGACCTCATTAAAACATTTCATTTTGAACCTTTATGTAATGAAAGTTGTTAGTTCTGATAGAAAATGCCATGTTAGCATAGTATTGTAGGAGAAAATACTAAATTTAGCCCCTAAAAACTTATCTCTTTAACAAAATATTCTTAGAATATTGAAGTCTAATATCAAAGTCCCCTTTTCATCTCTACCTCCCTCTCCGGCCTCCCTTCCCACACAATCGGCCTTTTCTACTACTATCAAAGCATTGTAGCTGTTCATTTCCTCCCCATCGGCCTATCCCACTACCATTGAAGTGTCATCGAAGTGTTTGATTTCAACCATCAAAGCCTGCAAAAGGAAATCAATTGGGTTGGCAGATTGGCATCAAAGGCAGGTTCCTTGATCATGATGGGAAACCATGAATTTTGATTCTTTTATCAATGATGAGTATAGGATCATCGTTGAGTCATTTCGATTCTTTCACCAATGCTTCGAGTATAGGATCAACGATGGAGGAATGAATCAAGTGAGGGAGGTGAAGAGGGGTACAAATCGGGTTTAGCAAAATTGAAAGATGTGCTAATCGAGAACAAATGAGAAGGAGGTAGACAGAGGAGTGAATCGAGGATAGAGGAAAGGGAGCTGGCTGAAGGACACGAAGTAAATCGAAGCCCATAAAAGGAACGGAGATTGAAGTGTCCGATTAGGAATGGCAATCGAAGCATTCAATTGATGTCAGGGGTGGGAGAGAGAAAGAGAAGCAAGTGAGCAAACGAAGAAGAGGGTGAATGAATGCAGGATGAAGTACAGGGTTGCCGGAGAAGAGTTAAGGTTGTCAGAGATGGAGGAGAGGGAGGTTGTTAAAGAGAAAGTTTCCAGGGACTAAACTTAGCATTTTTTTTCATAAAATACTATGTTGATGTGACATTTGTCATCAAAACTAGGGACTTCCGTCACATAAAGGTTCAAAATGAAATAGTTTAACTAGGTTAGGGAGTCTAACCGTGCATTTTGGAGGTTGGGGTTAAAACTAAGACTACAATTAAAGGATTTGGTCAAATCGTGCAATTCACCCTTAGAAATTAATATCAGAGTATAGTTCTTTTTATCCCCCAACAAATTGCATTTTTGACCTATCAGGCAAGAAGGAGGTAACTAGCTTCTAGTAGCAATCCACCTTAGCATGGTGCCGATGTAACCAATCCATGTCGAAGATATAATCAAATTTAGATGTCTTAAGCACAAAGAGGTCAGTGTCTAAATCACGTCCTCTGATAGATATCGAGCAACATTAAAGTAAATGAGCAGAACTCATACTAATGTTTGATGGTGTAGAAACCACTAGTACAAAATGAAGGTCTTTGACAAGCATGCCTAACTGGTTAGCTAGTTTAGGAGATAAAAAAGAATGTGTAGATTCCAAGTCTATAAGAATTGTAGTAAGAATCTCAAAAATAGAAAAAGTACCTATGGTCAACTTAAACAATTACTGACATAAGCACGCTACTACTATGAACTTGAAACTAAAAGCTATAAATAATAACGTACCTTGCACCATTCTTGGAGCATCCTTTGCCTCCTCGACTGTCAGTGCGTATACACGTCCTGTCACATGAGGTTTCTTTGTTGGTGGTCTTGCCGATGCTGTTAGTACAGCACTCCTCTTACCGCATTACATGGATAGATGTCCCACTTCCTAGCAGTAGAAGCATGTCACTCACTGCCCTTCTACTGAGTGAAAAAAATGACAAGTCTAGATTTAGGGTCATTCTGACCCTGAGCAACTGGTCTCACTGTAGGTGTTCCTATCCTATTAAGCTATAGCCGGGAAGCTTTGCTATCAATTGACTTCCCTCGACCAAATTGTCCTCGCCATTGAACAGCCATCAGTCTTGCTATAAGGCAAAAATTGCCAGCATGTGTAGGTCGTGATAGCATATGACCATGACTAAAGTTAGTTGGTCTTGTTAGCTACTTGTCTCTCATCCTCACCTCACCCCATTGAGCTAGGGATACCGACTTGTTGAAGGTATCAATCTCTTACATAATCAACCTATCTACCAGCTTATCACATAAACTATTAACATACATCCTGATTTTCCTCAGCTTATGTGCCACAATGTTCTCAGCATTGCGGGCCAAGGCATTAAATTTAGCTGTGTTCTAACCTACCGTCATGCTTCCCTGTCCTAGTGCAAAAAACTCCTGCTCCTTCTTGTCCCTCATGGCTTCCAAGAAATATCAACCATAGAAAGTCTGCACGAATGTCTCCCAAGTGATATATCCACCTTTAGTCCTTAGAACCCCTGGACGAGTAGCCTCTCACTATGTCTATGCCTCCTCAACCGAGATAAAGGTGGCTAAATTCACCTTGTCCTCATCTGGAATTCTCAAAGTTGAAAATGTCCTCTCTGAAGCCCTGATCCACTCCTCAGCTTTAGTAGGGTTAGCCCCACCAACATACTCACCAATTAGCCTCTTGAACCACTCAAGTAGATCGGCCTATACTGACATCTAGTCGGGGCATAAGGCTGCTGCTCCCGCCCATTTAGATTTTGAAAGTATTGGCCTAAAGTAATAACTATCTGATGTAATGGATCATCATTGGCTTGCTGACCAAGATTTTGGGCTTATTGACCATGATTCAGCATGTCCTATCCATGCATCTGAGCATGCTAGCCTCAACCTTGTAGAGTTTGTCCTAACCCCAAGCTTGCAGCTCATTCTATGCACGTCATCTATAACCTAAGACAGGATATTCAAGTGGGTCCACGACCTAAAAATAGAAAGATTTAGTCTAGCGTAGTTAAACAAATTTGGAACTAACTTTTAACTTATAACACTAGGTGGGCCTCTAGGCAACTCCTATATCATTTTAGTCATTAAATTAATTGGTGTATTGTTTTATGAGTCCTTTAATTAAAAGCCAAGTTGTTAAGTTTTGTTTCTAGCCTTGCTAATATATTATGCTCAATTATGGAAACTTTCCAAAACTTATCCAAGGTCTCCAACTTAGGCAAATAAACAAGAAGCACACTTACTAAGTGAGGTCGTGACTTTCATCGAATCTGGCTCTAATACCAAACTATAACACCCCAAATTTTATAAATCTTAATTTTAAAAAATATTTTAATTTCATCCAGTTAATAAGCAATTAATTAAAAATAATTTAAAAAATATGAGGTAAAATCTGTTTTTTGATTTATTTCTTTTTCCAATTAATAAATGTGTTAAGGCAAATCAAAATAATTAAAAAATAATTTCAGGAAACCAAAATATGAATAATGATCCAAATTTTAAAATTGATATTATTTTAAAAAAGACAATATGAACTAAAATCCAGTTCCAGCCAGTTTTTCGAAGGGCTATAGTGTGTCCTCACTCAGTTTATTTTGCATCCTGGACATCATCACATAATTCAACATACTCCATCTCATTATAGTACTCACCTATGAAACAAAATTTAGAAGTAAGGTGAGCACCACTATTTGCTCAGTAAGAGGAAAGTATAAGGCCCATCACGTGGGTCCTAATATTTTCTTAAAAAAAAGTTGAATAATAAACTTTAAGTTTTAGTAATTCAATCAAAGAACAATTTCATACAACATCATAATATCAACATTAAAGTCATACTAGCGTGCTTAAACCAATATGCATATACATAATTCCTTTTATTGATTAAATTATATCTCTTTGATCAAATCATTTAATCTAATACTTGAATGTCGTCGGACAAATCTAGAGTGGTGAGAGTGTACATCACCCACTCTCGGGATAAGTCTTTGGCAGTGTCACTAGGGATGCCACCAAATCATAGATTCTTAGGATACCTACGCTAAAGTATAGCCTTTCGTGATTCCAACCATAAGCATGGTCCACGGCCAGCTATGTTCCGGCAGCACATAAATCGTATCTCCAAATTCCATATCAATATCGGGTCATGACTATGGATGGTCCGTCACCACTCTAACATACTCCTCGGGTTTGAATCATCCGTTCCAAACCTTTATTCTAAATTTATGGCTCGTTAGATCATACAAATATGGTCCGCCGCCAACCTCGCATGCTTCATGTCTTATCTTATTCCACAAATCTTTTACTTCATACAGTCTCATGTATGACAAACATTAATCATATGTAATAACCAATTGATGCATAACTATAGCTAATTTTATTTTAACCCTTTTTAGTATCGCGCCATGATTATAGTGTATCCTATCTCTTTTATCTTTTTATCTTGGTTTAGTTTTGCATGATGACATGACAATCAATAATATCTTTTTTAAGTATATTTATGCTAAATGTCCATCTCCTTTCTCGTGAATTATTTCCAAGTTAGTCATTTAGCATTTACACGAATAATCCTTTATCTATTGGCTTATAGTAGTTTATTATGACCTTAACGTGCAACTAATAATTGCTTTCGGCCTTAATCATGATGTTAGCAAGTTTGTCGGCCCTAACTATAGTACTAGAGGTGTTTGTCTTACCGGCCTTAAACATGATACTAACGGGTTTTATTTTAATAGCCTTGCATACTTTTAATTTATTCTTTTTGTAAACGGTCCTAGTATGATACTAGCACCAAACATACATTATATATCACATCATTACAACCATGTAACTAACCAATCAAAATTACATCTCAATGGAAAATAAAATAAAGTTCTAGAAAAATTAATTTAATCAATCTACCTATGTTGCACATATTTTTAAAGATTTTATTTAGCTTAATTGTTTACTTAGAATTTATTATTTGAATTGATGCTTATTTTGGGGCTAAGAAGGCCCATGAAAACTAATCCATTCTTCACCCTTAGCTAGTGTAAAATAACCCGGCGAAAAGGAGAGGTTTCTTAAAACAAGTCTTACAAAAGATTAGGAAGACAGCAAACTAGAAAATATGCTAAAATTTGGAAATTTTCTAAATGGTACTTGAAAGGTTCACATTCTTGATATCTAGGTCAAAATTTTACCTAGTGGGCAAAAATGGTTCCAAGTAATCTCCAGTGGCCTTGTGCCTCTTCGAAATTGTGACGAGAGCCTTTCATGATGATGATGATCCTAAAATTATAGCAGCCCACACAATGAGTTATACACTCATGTTATGGCTGTAAAAACTGAACTTGGAAAGACAAAATTTGATTTTGATTACCTATGTGTTTTTGGGATCTCTGATGCTCTGGGAATCAAAAGAAATGTTAAACCTTTCAGTAAGGATTTACTAGGCCTCTATAACAACATGGAAAGCAAAAATAAAAGACTTAACAAGGGCTGTAAGGTTCAAAATTGACAGCCAAAAGAACTATAAACAGACTACAGTGGCTTGCCGGGGCTTATGAGCAAATAGAGGTTCGATCACACCAGGAACGAGTGCACAAACCCAAAATTTTGAATAAGGATGATATACCATTGATAAAGAAAAAAATATAAGGTATTTAGGTGTTAGAAATAAAAATAAAAAAGTGTTATAGAAGGATTTAGACTCACACAAATGAATTTGGAATCGCCAGTACTAGTAAGATTGCTTTTGGTGTCCGAATGGGGTTGCCCTTCAATCTAATAAACCTAGGCAAGAATATGGAATTAAATTACATTTATAATACCTTGGATAACATAGAAACAAAGCCCAAGGGTTAGACTTATACTAGTTCAATAAAGAGTGCGATGAAGCGGAAGACAATAATATGTAGAGTGCGGCAATGCTCCCTTAGTTTGGTGTTTTCTTCTTCATTCTAGTGCACAAAGATCAAGGACAATGGAGGACTTATGAGGCTATGTAATTGAACTAAAAGAATGGGAGAGCAAAATATGGCCAAAGCTAAGAGAAAGTTAAAGCAAATTGAAAAAAGGTGGCCATGGGCATATTACTTTTCTTGAGGTGACTTAGTCGGCGGCCTTAGGAGAATTATTGCTACAATTTAGCAATTGTAACCCAAGTATAGATTGTCACAAGTAATTAAATCTCAGGAGTCCGAGTGTTGAACCACAGGGAAGTGAATTAATAAGTATAAATTACAGATTTTTAACAAAGAAAGTATTTATGCAAGGTGTGAACAAATGTTGATTAGAACTTAAATTCAAATAAAATAGCTAAGGTTAGGGGATCAACTTTTAGTATATCAGTTATGGTTAATTTTAGCCCGTCTTGCCACTCAACTGGGATCTACACATAAAGAATGTCCCAATCAGGAAATTTAATAATCAAATTTCAGAAAAATTATGCTTGAGTTAGTATTAGCTTTCATTGATCTTATGATGCCAACACTTGCTAATGGGTTCAAGTATCCATCATGCCAACCTTTGACCACAATAACTCAAGATTCCAATATAGCCTGCAGAGCCATGTTCTATAGAGGGAATCAAGTAACTTTTGTGCCAATGATTGACTATGATGAATCAAGACTCCTACTTAACAAGAAGGGTAGCTAAATTGATTAGGAAAGTTAATAACGTTACCGTTACAATCCATTCAAATCAGCCATAACATTTACACCAAAAGCTTCATCTTTCACCTTAGCAAAAGAGAAATTAGTTAGTCATGATAAGAGTAAACAACATATATAAAGATGAAATAAACATAAATTGAAAGATCAAAGGAAGAATAAGAAGAAAACACGTTGGACAGAGCTTCAGGATTGCAAACAAGAACAAAACCAAAGAAGAAAAGCTAACTTTGGTACAATAACTCTAAAATGGCCTGGGAACAAGCTTAATGGCCTAAGAACAAGCCTAAATTTATCCTCCCCCCAAGCTGCTTATTTATAGAGTTTTGGGGTAGGTGAAATAGTGAATGGTGGGCTAGAATAGTAAATGGTAGGTGATTACAAGTCAACCAAGGTGGCTTAAATTTTGTAATTTTTTTTACCACCATACACATTGATTCAATTCTTCCTTAAAGCATGAGATTTGTAAATCTCTTCTTTTGCTTCAAAATGATAGCTTGATCATTTAAAACTGACATCTGTAGCCTAATTTATGATTTTTCTACCAAAACTACTCTTCAGTACTTGGTAGCACCAATGGTCTTATTTATAATCAGATTTCAGAAATGAAAATGATCAAATTGGTTCCCAAAATATTAGCATAGTTGAAGATGTATGCATTGGATTTCGGATGAATTTAGAATCACTCAGTTTCGACATCTACAGCTCTAGATATGATTTTTTTTGTGAAGGATCGCCAAGTGCGGAAATGCTAGAACTAATTCTGTTTGCGACCCAAATTTGGCCTTCTCTATCTCTCGATTAGGTTGGACCATGAACTGAAAATTATAGACGTTTGAATCCCTGATCATTGGTCCAAGAATTATGAGATGTCATGATTTTATCCACCTACAAAAAAATAAATTATTATTATTTAATATGGATGAATAGTAACACACATATGAATAGTGAACCGTGTATGAACAATAAATACGCGTGAATATTAAATACGATGAATAGTAACTCCATGTAAGAATAGTAAATATGTGTGAATGGTAACCTAGTGGAATAATGCTCAAATTAGAGAAATTAGTCATCCTCAAAGTGTATAATGATGATTTAAATCCTTAATAATTATACACTTATGAGTATTTATCAATTGATTACTACAGAAATGAAAGAGAAGCAGAGATGTTTGAAAGTTCTAATTGTTGAGGACAATTAGACTTGAATCTTGGTTGGAACACGAGGAAAAGGAATAAGGGTGATTAGATAACATTAATGTGAGGAAATTACGATAGAGATAATTAGGAAATAAAATCAAATTTGAATTAGAAAGAAATTCTTGGAGGCCATGCAGCTGCAGGTTTTTTTTTGTTTGTTTTTTTTTCTTTTTCAAGAAAAAAGTAGGGTTAGGTGAGAAATTGTCCTATGTAACAGTAACATGAACCCAATATAAACCGTGCACTCGAGTAGGTTTAAATTTTAGAAAACCTAAGCAAACGAATTCAAAATTGAGTGAGACAAAGTTTTTTTGACTCATTTTCACGAGAAGAATCTAATGGTGGGGTCAATTTTTTAATTCGCTACTCAGTTAGAAAAAATAAAAATGCCCCTCGCCTAAAGAATATGACTTTGAGCTTCCGGCTTGGAATTTGACTTAGTGATATAAAAAATTATCTAATGACCAAGATTTTTAGTTTTACATTGATTTTCAAAATTGATAGGTAAAATTATGAAAATACCTTTTGAGGGTAAATTGGTTATTAAATGAAAATACCTTTGAGGGTAAAATGGTTATTAAAAATACTAACATAACTCTAATTAACTAGACAATGTAAAATTTGTATATAATTAAAAGAGAAAAAGAACTTATAGTTTTAAGATAAAGGGAAAACTATAGGTGAACTATTGTACAGTGTTCACTTACATAAATTTTTAATCTATATTTTTTATACTTAAAATTATTTTTTACTATTCAATACTTATATATTTTCGTGTGAAACTTTACAAAAGTTTTACCAAATAATAAACTTTCATCGTATATACTCATTCAAGCTGTAAAAGAAAAGAAACATAAATGACAAAAATTTTATGTTTTTAAAGGTACTTTTTATAGTATAACAAACTTTAGCATGATTTTTACAATATAAATATTTTATTCAAATAAAAGATTTACCTCTAAAGGTTTTTGAAATGCTAAGTTGAAATTTTAGGTTTTATAAAATATTTAGAAGTACAAACTTTAACATGAGATTTACCATATATTTAAGCCTTTTATTCAAATAAAAGATTTAGCTATGGAAATTTTTCAAATGCTAAGTTGAAATTTTAAGCTTTATAAAATATTTATTGTACTTGAGGTATTATTTCATAATAATATAGAACCAAGAAAAATGTTTGATGGAAAATAAAAATTTTATTGAATTTTAAGAGTTTTAGGCAATATTAAAACAAAAAATTGCATATAATACTTAATTCTGTAATATATAATCGAGGAAGAAAGGAAGTTTTTAGTAAAAAATAAACTTTAGTTGTAAGTTAAGGGTTTCTTTTGGTGTTCAAGTGCTAATATAACTATAATTAAATAGATAATGGTAAAATTAGGTTTCATTAAAAGAAAAAAAAATATCTTATAACATAAGGATAAAAAAGTCATTTCACATTTATGCACTTTCATAATTTTTATAATACTAGTAACTGCATATGTGCGTTGCACATGGATCAAATACTAAGTTATTTTTTGTTTAATAATAATAATAATAATAATAATAATAATAATAATAATAATAATAATAATAATAAGCAATATTGGTTTATAGAAAAAACTTATAGGAGTTTTTTGGCTAAAGTACCAAAAAAGTGTACTTTTGGCCATGGACACTTTTGGTCATCATTATTTTAAGTGGTGCCAAAAGCATCACTTAAGACAATATTTGGTGCCAAATCAAGTATGAAATGAGGCCAAATAGGTTATTGATGTAACGACGGTGGAAAGATTCTATTAAATGTTAGAATATTCTATCAGGAAAAGATTATGTGGCAATTAAAGGACGATTGTATGGCAATCAATGATGAAATGGCTTGACATGGAGGCAAAAGGGGAAAGGATGGTCATCTAATTTTATCAACTTTTCTACTTCAGTCCTATTTCTCATTGCCAATGCCAACCTGGAGTAATGATTCCTATAAAAAAATTCTTATGTTCTCTCATCTAACGCTCATTGATACACTTTCTTAGCTCTGAGTTTAGGATATCTTCAATTAGAGGTTGTGTGCGACTGATTCAAGATGGTTGAGATGGGAGTTCAATTAAGGATACGGGTTCGATTAAGGATGGCAGCGATGACGGGCTTGGGTGATTGAGGGTGGTGGCAACGTTGGGTCGGGTGAGTAAAGGTGGCAAAGGATCTGGGGTAACCATTTTGAGAGGATTATGCACCTAAATGAAACAAATGAAAGATTGGAAGTCAATATGAAGCACTTGGGTCAAATTGGGGACCAATGAAGCAGTTTAAACATCTCAGTTAACACGTCATCATTCGTCAACTCACCTCTCCATTAACATGTCATCAAAACTAACGGCCCAATCATGAAGTTGGGCCCAACTTTAAAATTCAATAATGCATTTGACACCATTTAAAAGAATGGTGACCAAATGTGTCCATGGCCAAAAGTATAGTCACTTTTTTGATACTTTTTGCAAGTTTTTTTTTATTATGCTTATAAAATTACTTCCTGGTACTTTTAATATCTTATCAAAGATGTCACAATTTCTATTCTTAGTATAAAAAATTAATAGTATATAATTTGTTAAGAAAATATCTTGATTTAATATCTTAATAAAATTATATATTTAGAAATTTTATTAAAAATTAAGTTAGTAAATTTTATCTTAAGTTATATACTTTAGATTAAAAAAAATAATGATTAAAATGAAGATTTTATGAACAATTAAATAGATTTACCATTAATATATTATCATAACTTTGATGTTTTAAAGAGACATAATCTAACTTTTTAATAAAATTTTTTGATGTTCTATTCAAAATAGAAAAAAGTATGTAAACTAAGTTCCAAAATGAGATATTTAATAAGAAACTCAAGCGAAAATAATTTTCTTTTAAGAAATATGACACAAATATGAGCCATGATGTTGAAGTATAACCTTAGTAAGTAAATTTTGAGTTATATTTTTTCAAAGAATGTAACTATAAGTAACTACACATTACTCAAAAACTTAGTTACCCTACTATTGACTTTTAATTAAAATACACTGACCCCTAAGGTTTCAAAATCTACATTTACCTTTTATTTTATGGTCAATTTCAATGTGATTGTTCCAAAGACCGGGATAAAGTTTTGTATAGCTTTTCATGTTTTTAGGTAATTATTGCTTATTCATTTAAAAAAAAATTATACCCACATTACTCAAGTTTGAAAACATAGTCTTACCTATTCCTTGTATAATATAATTAGTTAACTTTAGAGAACTAGACTCCTTAAATAGAATTAAATCTTAGTACCTAAAAGGAAAACTAATAGTTTATAATTTAAGGTTTCATCATTTTATATATCTTTGCACCTTTTATTGTACTATACAAGTATAACTATATATATAAAGATATTAAGTTGCACTTTTAAGTAAATAAATTTTAAACATTATATTTTTAGACATTTTTAATAGTCATATAAATCAAAGACATGTCTATTACAAAATTTTAAAATTTGTGGCATTTTTTTAGTTTATTTTCATAAAAAAACTCTAAAGAAAAGAATCACCAATTATTTTTTTTTCTATTTTTTTATTTTCAAATACTAATCTTATTTTTCTAATATGAAGTGTAAAAGCTTGCCAATACTTTTTTTTGTTTTATTTTTTTATTTTTTTCATTTCCATAATTTTAGTTTTTTTAAAATCTAATAAATAAGAAATGACAAATTTGAGTCTCTTTAAGAAAATAAAATAAAAATTAAGGATGAAAAGGTTGTCCAATATTTTGACCTATTTGTACCTTTTATGAGTTTTATCATATTTAAATCATTGATTCAAATAGACATAACTATGACATTTTAGTATCTTTTAAGTTCCAATTAAAATACTTTGTTCAAGTTTAAAAGGACAAAAAATAGATAAATTTCCAAAAAAAAATATATGAAATAATTAAGGATGTATTTTTTTTGCAAAAATTTTAAATTATTATGGCTATTTAATATTTTTTTTACCATTGAAACTTATATTTATTATATAACTTTAAGTAAATGTACTAAAGCTAAAAAATAGAATTACTCCCTTTTTTGCTTTTTGTTATTTACTCTCTTTGTGTGAAAATTAGTAGTTTGACATAGTAAAAGTTTATACTTTCTAAATATATGTCATAATAATTTATTTTTTTAGGTATAAAAAGTGCTAGGGTAAAAAAATATTTATAAGTGAGCAAGAAAAACTTTAATTATACTCTTAGTGTATGTCAAACGATTCTTGGTATATAAAAATAACTTGTAAGAAGAGAATCAAAGCATAGAACATCAACCCAAAAAAGCTTGAACCTAACCATTAAGATAAAGATTCAATTCATTAAGCATTAACTCATATTAGTCCAAATACATTTTTATGGATTTTTTTATCTAAAATCAATATTATCTAAAATTAATACTATATATATATATATATATATATATATAATATTCCATTGAATAACATTTTTTATGGTGTAATTGAATTTTAATTATTTTTTATGTTGAATAATTAAAAAATTCATAGTCATTACACTGTATAGATTTTATTCAATAAATTGTTATACATATATATAATTAGTTTTCAAATGATATTAGTTTTATATGATAATCTTCTAAAAATAAGTATATGTAATTTTGAATTAACTAACTTCAAACAGCCGTGTATTTTTTTAAAGTGTGTCATTTAAATCTCAAAACCTCAAGTTACAGTATTCATGAAGCCTTATAACTCTCTAATAAGTAAAGCCAAGTCAACCACAAAACTCTAATTCTACCTGACAATATGAGGCCCCATTTGGTATAGATGAAGTCAATGGTTTAAATTCCTATTAGGCCTCCTAATGCGAAAAAAGACTCTTGTTAAAACTTTTAATTTTTTTTCATACATAGAATTAAAAATTTATATATTGTTATTATTTTTCAATGTATAAATAACTACCTATTAAAGATTATAAGTTTTAAGTATCATCATCATCATCATCATCATCATAGTTTGAATGGCAAGTGAAGGAAATAGGAGTTTAATTGGCCCAGAAATAATGTTCAAAAGCATTTCTTAAAAATTGAGGGCATATTTGTTAAATTTAACTAATTTTGGTGGTTAAAGTAATGATTTTCCCAAAAAATTAAAGCGTAAAAACAATACATGCATAATGCCACTTGATACAACTCATAAGATTTGATTGGCTATAAAAAAATAATAAAAATGGAAACAATTAATAACTTAATACTTATTCAGTATAGAAAAAGAATTAGTAGCTGCTTAGAATAAAAATTTGTGGTACAATACTAAAAGGGATAACCATATTTGAAAAGTAAATCTTGTAATTTTTCCAACATTTTAAAACATTAAAAAATTTTAAAAAAATGATGCTAAAATTCATCTTTATTATAATATAAGAAACTAATTCTAGGATCTACGAATTTTTTTCCTAACATTTTTCACAATGACCTTTTCTCAAACAATAACTTTTTTTTATTTTTTTCATAATATATGTTTTAGTCATACATGAATCATATAATTGCTCTAAGGTGGACCAAATACCTAAACTTTCAAAGTATATATCCATCCAAGTTGGGAAAAAAACTCAATTGACAAAAAATTTTTATTCAAAGATATTTTTTTATAATAAAGCAAATTTAGGCTATACTTGTCAAAATTAACCAAGTTTAGTGTACAAATTAAGTTTACTAATCAAAATAGTAATTTTCTTAAAAACTAAAGGTTAAAGGCATAGGACTTAGCATTTTTTCCTTTCTTATTATATTTCTAATATTTTAATACTACTAAATATCTAATTAAATAGGCAATCATATATTTAGATCTTTGTCGATGTATTCTTTTCTTTTGCTCTTTTTTGTAACATCCTTATATCTCATATGAGAGAAATGTAGGAAGCCTTATGTAGATATATAGGCTCAAGTTCCAGAACATAATCACCTAGTGTTTATCTTTTTCTAAAGGATAGCCCATGTGGTGTGGGCAGGTATTTCGTCGACCAATTCTAGACTTGGGTCATTATAGATGGTATTAGAGCTGATCTAGGACCGCGGTGTTGTGGCATAATGGGTGTGCACATGCATCATCGGTTCAGGGGACCAAGTAATCTGAGTAACCCCAATGAGGATGTTGGGTACATAAAGGAGGGAGTTCGTACCATTATCATATCCCACATGGGAGAAATATGAGAAGCCTTATGTGGATATATAGGCTAAAGTTCTTTTTTTAAAGGATAGCTCATATGGTGCGGGCAAGTGTTTTGTTAACCGGTTCTGGACTTTGGTCATTACAGATAGTATTAGAATCGACCTAACAGGGTTTATACTGGATTAGAGAAGTTACTTGGCCGGGGAACCAAGTAATCTGAGTGACCCCAATCAGGACAATAGGTACATAAAGGGGGGAGCTTGTACATTTCCATTTCCTACATGGGAGAAATGTAGGGAGCCTTACATGGATATATAGGCTCAAGCTCCAAAACATAATCATGTAGTGCTTATTTTTTTTTAGGATAACCCATATGGTGTAGGCAGGTGTTTTGTTGACCAGTTCTGGACTTGGGTCGTTATCCTAATACTAACATAACTCTAATTAAGTAGACAATTATAAATATGTTTATCATTAAAAGAGAAAAAGAACTTACAATTTTAGAGTAAAGGAAAAACTATAGGTGAACTACTATACAATGTTCACTTACATAAAATTTTAATATATATTATTTATACCTAAAATTATTTTTTACTATCTAATACTTACAGATTTCATGTAAAACTTGAGCAAAAGTTTTACCACATAATAAAACTTTCATAGTATATACTCATCCAAGTTCCAAAACAAAGGAAACTTAATTGACAAAAATTTTATGTTCAAAAGTATTTTTTTTAGTAGTACAAACTTTAGCATGATTTTTAATATAAATTTAAATCATTTATTCAAATAAAATATTTAGCTTTAAAGGTTTTTGAAATGTTAAGTTGAAATTTTAGGTTTTATAAACTATTTAGTAGTACAAGCTTTAACATGAATTTTATCATATGTTTAGGTCTTTTATTCAAATAAGAGATTTGGCTATGAGAGTTTTTGAATGCTAAGCTAAAATTTTAAGTTTATAAAAATATTTATTGTACTTGAGGTATTATGTAACACCCCCATATCCCATATGGGTGAATTGTGGGAAGCCTTATGTGGATATATAGGCTCCAATTCTAGAACATAAGCACCTAGCGCTTATCCTTTTCCAAAGGATAGCCATATCCCACATGGGTGAATTGTGGGAAGCCTTATGTGGATATATAGGCTCCAATTCTAGAACATAAGCACCTAGCGCTTATCCTTTTCCAAAGGATAGCCCATGTGGTGTGGGCAGGTGTTCTGTTGACCGGTTCTAGACTTGGGTCGTTACAGATGGTATCAGAGCCGACCTGGGACCACGATGGCATGGCATAGTGGGTATGCACATGCATCGTCTACCGGGACTGATCTTGGATTCGAGAGGCTACTTGGCCGGGGGCGAAGTAGTCCGATTAGAGAGGTTACTTGGTCCAGGGAACCAAGTAATCCGATTGACCCCAACGGGGACGCTTGGTCCAGGGAACCAAGTAATCCGATTGACCCCAACGGGGACGTTGGGTACATAAGGGGGGGGGGAGTTTGTAACACCCCCATATCCCACATAGGTGAATTGTGGGAAGCCTTATGTGGATATATAGGCTTCAATTCTAGAACATAAGTGTAATAACCCTAGAAATTAAGGAAAAGAAAATTACCAAATTACCTTAAATAAAAAAAAAGTAAATAAAAAAAAGTAAATAAAATAAATAAATAAAAATAAATTAATTAACATTTTGTCCTCAAAGGGTATTTTTGTAATTTTACCTATCAATTTAGAAAATCAATATAAAATTAAGAATCTTGATCCTTAGATGATTCCTTTAGTGGTTATTAAGTCAAATTCCAAACCGGAAGCTCAAAGTCATTTTCTTTAGGCTAGGGGCATTTTTGTCATTTACAACCGAGCATCGGATGGAAAATTTGGGAGTACCATTGGATTCTTCTCGAAAAAATGAGTCAAGAGAAATTTACCTCACTCAATTCTGAATTCGTTTGCTTAGGTTTCCCAAAATTTAGCCAACGCGCGTGTGGGGTTTAAACCGGGTTCGTGCTACCGCTACATAGGATTATTTTTCTTTTTCTCCCTAACCCTAATTTATTTCTTCTAAAACTTTCCAGCTGCAAAGCACCTACAGGATTTTTTGAAACTTTAGATTAAAAAAAAAAAACTTTGCCAATCTAGTTATCCTAATTAATTACCATATTATTATATTATTATTTATTTTGCCCTACGCTTCTATTTGGCGTGGAGCTTAATTCGCCTCACAGACCCTTTCCCTTTTCAACATTTCGGCTTCTTCTCCCCCATCAACAGCCGCCTAAGCCATGGGAAGAAAATTTGATTTTTTCTGCAAGAAGATCGTCCACCATTCTTTCATCCTTCTGTGCCGGTTGTTTGCCTCCACTTAGTGCTTCATCAAACTGTGTAAGTCAGCCATCTATGCTTTGATTCTTGGCTCTTCCAAAGTATTAGAATATTAATTTAATTCTGTATTTTTGCCTAGATTCTTTAAGTTGAAGGGAAACCCCATCCGGACACCAAAGCCAATCCTACGAGTACCGACGATTCCGATTTGTTTCGTGTGAGCAAAAGTTCTTCGGTATTACTCTTTTAATTTTTTTTTTCTTTTTTTTCTTTTCTTCCAGCACCTAAAGGCCTTATATCTTTGCTGTAAATATTTGGTAGATTATCATTAATCCAAGTTTTGGGTTTTTCCACTCGTTTCCGGTGCAATCTTGTCCATACTTGGTTCTAAGCCCCGGTAAGCCACCGTAGCCTCTTTTAAAAATTATCTTGGCTGCCAATTTCGAATATTACAGCCCTAATAATTCTCTTTTCCTTGCTGTCCATGTTGTTACAAAGGGTTAGAAAATCCTTACTTGAAGGTTTGGTGCTTCTTTGGACTCCCGGAGCGTCAGAGATCCCGAAAACACATCGGTAACCGAAATAAAATTTTTTTCTTTCCAAGATCAGTTTTTACAGCCATTAAATAAGCTTATAAGTTAGTGTATGGCCGCTGTAATTTTTAGGATCAATATCAAGAAGGCTACCGGCACGATCCCGAATAGGCACGAGGCCACCGAAGACACCCCGAGACCCTTTTTGCCCACTAGGTAAAATTTCGGCCTAGATGCCAAGAACATGATACTTCCAAGTACCATTTAGGAAATTTCCAATTTTTAGTATATTTTTCTAATTTTCTACCTTACTAACATTTTGTAGGACCGTCCTAGGAAATCGCCATCTTTCGCCGTATTATTCCGAACTAGGTAAGGGGGAAGAGCGGGTTAGTTCTCGTGGGCCCTCTTAGGCCCAAAATAAGCATCAACCCGAATAATAAATTTTAAGTAAACAATTGGGCTAAACAAAATCTTTAAACGCGTGGGCAACATGGGTAGGGTAATTAATTAGTTTTTCTAGAATTTTATTTTATTTTATTATATTTTATTTTAGTTCTCTTCCTTTGAGATGTAATTTTGGTTGGTTGGTTGTATGGTTGTAATGATGTGATGTATGATGTATGTTTGGCGCTAGTATCATACTAGGACCGCTTATAACAAGAATTAAATTAGAAATATGTTAAGACCGCCTAAATAAACACCGCTAGTAGCATGTTTAGGGCCAGCGAGACAAACACCGCTAGTACCATGTTTAGGGCCGACAAGCTCATTAGCAACATGATGAGATTGGAAGGAACCGTTAGTGGCATGTTAGGGCCGTAATAAATTATTATAAGCCGATAGATAAAGGATTAGGAGCGTAAATACTAAATGACCAATTTAGAAAGAATTCACGAGAAATGAGATGAACATTTATCACAAATACACTTAAAAGATATCATTGATTGTCATGACATCATGTAACACTAAACTAAGATAACATGATAAAAGAAATAGGATGCACTAGAATCATGGCATTCTACTAAAAAGAGCTAAAATAAAATGAGCTACGGTCATGCATCAATTGGTTGTTGCATATGATTGATGTTTGTCATACACAAGATTGCATTAAGTAAAAGATTTGAAGAGTAAGATAAAATACGAGGCATGCAAGGTTGGTGACGAACCATATCTACATGACCTAACAAGCCGTAAATTTAGACGAGAGGTTCGGAACGGACGATTCGAACCCGAGAGGCATGTTAGGGTGGCGGCGGACCGTCCCTAGTCATGACCCGATATTGACACGGAGTATGGAGATATGATTTGTGCGCTGTCAGACCATAGCTGGCGAGGGACCATGCTTATGGCTGTTATCACGAGAGGCTCTACCTCGGCGTAGGTATCCCGAGAGGCTCTGGCTTGGTGGCATCCCTAGTGGCACTGCCTAAGAGTTATCCTGAGAGTGGGTGATGTACACACTCACCACCCTAGGTTCGTCCGACGGCAATTAAGTATTGGATTAAGTGATCGATCAAGAAGATATTATTTAATCGGTAAAAAGAATTATGCATATGCATGGTAGTTCAAGCATGCTAGTAGGACTTTGATTTTGTTGTTATGATGTTGTATGGAATTGTTCTTTAATTAAATTGCTACAGCTTAAAGTTTATTATTCGTTGTTGTTTGTTACGGGAATATTAGGACCCACGTGATGGGCCTGATACTTCCCTCTTACTGAGCAAGTTGTGCTCATCCCTCCTCTTAACATGTTTTTCTAGGTGAGTACTATGAGGAGACAGAGTACACTGAACCATATAACGAGGTTCAAGATGTGGAGTAGACTGAGTGAGAGTACGCTGTAGCCCCTCGAAAGTAGAACTGGCTGGGACTGGGTTTTAACTTTGTGTTATTTGATTTCTAAAGAAACATATGGTTTGTTTAAATTGGCACCTTATCCGCATATTAGTTTTCCTGGGATTGTCACTTAACTACTCTGATTTCGTTTAATACTCTTATTGTTTGGAAAATAATTTAAAATAAAATGTTTTACCTCACATTTTTTTAATTATTTTAATTAAATGCTTTATAATTCTGGGAATTTAAGATATCTTTTAAAATTAAGGTTTATAAAATTGGGGGCGTTACAATAAGCACCTAGCGCTTATCCTTTTCCAAAGGATAGCCCATGTGGTATGGGCAGGTGTTTTATTGACTGGTTCTAGACTTGGGTCGTTACATATTATTTCATAGTAATATAAAACCAAGTGAAATGTTTGATCCAAAAAACTTCAATAGAAATTTAAGCGCTTTAGGCAAGATTAACACAAAAAAATGAGTACAATACTTAATTCTATAACATAGAATCAAAGAAGGGCAAGTTTGTAGCAACAAATAAAATTTAGTGGCAACTTAAAGATATATTTTAGTGTTCTAGTGTTAATATAACTTCAATTAAATGAATAATGATAAAATTGGGTTTTATTAAAAAAAATAAAATATCTTATAACAGAAGGCTAAAAAGGTCATTCAATATTTGTGTATTTTCATACTTTTTATAATATAAGATATAAGATAAGATAATATAAAATAAAAGAGAAACTTGACAGAATGTGTTTTGCAGTATTATTTCTTTGAACTGTAAAGTTTGACTTTGTGGTTGACTTTTTGATGGGAACATTGGCCTCAAAGCTTGCATGCATGTTTAGAGTCACAAAAGAAATGTGTTAGAACTCTTAAACCAGGTTTTGAAACTTTAATTAAATTTTTGGCTATTCAACTCTAATCAATGCTATTTTGCAAGTAAACAGTTCAAGTGTTCTATAAAGAATACCTACTGTAGTGTTGCAATAACACTGCGATTTGTTCCAAAGTTTGCAAAACACAAGTTTAATTCTATAAATTCAGTTCAACCAAGGAAGTTTAGGATTTCGAAGTGTTGTGATTTGGCATTGAAGTATTGATCTGCCCTGTAATGTTTGGCTCTAACTTGTTCATTATGTAAAGACTAATTTATTTGGCAAAATGGTTTCTTTTTCTTATAGAAAAGCAAGTTCAGCAGTTTGGAAATAGTCTTAGATCGCTTAGGCAAGGTTTTAACAAGCATTCTGCAGAAAATAGTCCAAGTTTACAATGTTTGACTTGGGTTTTTCCTTTTTAATAGGAAACTAATTTGACTCCAAATATTGCTGAGTAATGTGTTAACAGATTTATAATGTAGTAGTTTACAAATTTGAGAAGGAGATTGCTAAGGCCAATTAACATATAATTTCATTTAATAATGAAACAAAACTAGCTAGGTTATATACATGAAAAAAATGTTATATACATGGAAAAAACAAGGCACATAATTTCTTGTTGAGTTTTCATTTTGTTTTCTATGGAAATAAAATAAACAACATTCATTCATTTAGGGGACATATGTGTATATCCTGAAATTAAGCAGACTTGTGCCTGAATGTGTGTTCATCATGTGAGTCTGGTGTATTCAACTAGTGGATCACCTTTCAAAGATAAAAACTACACAATACCTATATATCTACTATTATATACTAAGGCAGGATTATTTTCATACTTGGAAATGCCATTTTCTTAACCCTTGCTGACGTGTTTTTTACTCTCACATTGCCACCTTCATCGTTTACACCGACATTCCAATTTTATCCTTCTGTTAGCTGTAAAATTATGTTTCTTCTATTTCAGATTTATTTGGGCCATTTTTTTTAATTACCATGATATTTAAAATAAAAGTCAACTATGCATTAATTTTGAAATTTGTATGTATCAATTAAATTTGAAAATTCAATCTTTTAAATATATAACTTCCATGAATAAACATTATGTTTATTTTATCAGTTATATATTATGTAACCTATTTTGAAAAATTGATGTCTTTCCTTTCACATTTTTCTCTCTATATATATTAACACATTATAATCTTACAAAACCTATAAAATGTAAGTCATCTCTTATCTTTTTATTAAGAAAAATTAAATTTTCCAAGTTTAAAATTATGCATGATTCTTTCATTGATACCTTGGATTTTGGCTATTGTTTTTTTTTCTTCTTTCTCTTTTTTTTTTTTGTTTTTTTCTCTCTCTCTCTCTCTCTCTCTGTGCATTCTTTTCTTTTGAGAATATATTTTGATGGACACAATATTATTGTGTAGTGATATATTTTAGTCTTATAAAATTCCTGTTTTGTATGTTTTAAAGATTTGAATTATGCCATTTTATTTTTGGATTGCAATTTTTACTAAATTCTATCTATATTTTTTTATCTTCTTTTAAACAAATATTGAATTTTCTGTATTGTCATATTCAGGAACAAATTTAAATCAACATTATGAAAGATGCAAATAAGAGATAGAGACATGGAGATGAGTTGATGAGGGACAAGGAAAAAGAAAAAAACTCTATGTTGCATAATATATGTTAATTTCTTATTTATATTCGATAATGTGTTACTTTTCCCTTTTTTTTACTTCTTTTAAGTGTATCATTTTCATTATGTAAAACCCTCAAATTATTATTACTATAATTATACTATTTAGTGAGTTTAATTTATGATAAATATAATTATGTAAAGCCCATAAATGTATAATTTTCATATTGTCACCGTAAAAGGTATTTTTTTTAGCTGTAAAAGGTATTTTTATTGCATACTTTTTCTTTTACTAATCATTATCAAGAATTTATAATTTTGATACAAAAAAATATTCATCTTAATATTTTTTAGAACAAAATTTTCATTACTCCTTCGCTTTGTGATCTCTCGCACAATAACATAATTAAAAAAAGATTTTTTATAGCATCTTTTCTCACATTAAATTTGCACATTAACTTCACACACACACACACACACACACACAAAAAGAAAGCTCTTCAAAATCATGTACATATAATGTAATTGGTAAGGAAACATTAATTTCAGAAATAATATCATAAACTATAACATTTATTCTAAAACCTTTATACCACTAATCTATTATAAATATTTAATAGGTCAGATATTTTATGCAACGAGAATAAAAATTAATGTCTATTTTCCAAATAATAAAAGTATTAAAATAAATCAAAGTAATTAAATGACAATCCTAGGAAAACTAATATATGAATAATGATCCAATTTCAACAAACCATATGTTTCTTTTAGAAATAACATAATAAAAAATAGAAATTCAATCCTGGCTAGTTTTTCAATAGGCTACAGCATGCCCTCATTCAGTCTGCTCCATATGCTGAACCTCATCACATGGTTTAGTGTACTCCATCTCCTCATACTACTTACCTAAGAGAACATGTTAGAAGGAGGGTGAGTACCACTTGCTCAATAAGGGTGTAGTATTTGACTCATCACGTGGGTCTTAATATTCCCTCAACAAACAACAAAGGAATAATAAACTTTAAGTTATGATAATTTAACCATAGAACCATTTCATGCAACATCATAACAACAACTCTAAAGTCCTACTAGCATGCTTGAACAAATATACATATGTATAATTTCTATTATTGATTAAATCATATCGTATTGATCAAATCGTTTAATCTATTATTTGAATGCTGTTGAATGAACCTACGGTGGTGAATGTGTACATCACCCACTCTCGGGATAACTCTTAAGCAGTGCCACTAGGGATGTCACCAAGTCATAGCCTCTTGGGATACCTACGCCAAGGTACAGTCTCTCGTGATACCAGTTATAAGTATGGACCCTCACCAGTTATGGTCCGGCAGCACATAAATCATATCTCCAAACTTTATATCAATATTGGGTCATGACTAGGGATAGACTTTTGTTACCCTAACATGTATCTTAGGTTCGAATCGTCTGTTTCGAACCTCTCTTCTAAATTTACAGCTCATCAGGTCATGTAGATATGGTCCGTCGCCAACCTTGTAGGCCTCGTGTGTCATCTTACTCTTAGAATCTTTAACTTAATGCAATCTTGTGTATGACTAACATCAATCATATGCAACAACCAATTGATGCATGATCGTGATTCTAATACATTCTATTTTTTTTTTATCTTTTTATCTTGGTTTAGTTCTGCATGATGACATGATAATCAATAATATCTTTTTAAGCATATTTATGATAATTTTCTACCTCATCTCTCGTGAATTCTTTCCAAGCTAGTCATTTAACATTTATGCACCTAATCCTTTATCTACCAACTTATAATAGTTTATTATGGTCCTAGCATCACTAACGGTTACTTTTGGCCTTAACCATGTTGCTAGTGAGTTTGTTGGCCTTAACTACAGTACTAGCGGTATTTGTCTTATTGGCCCTAAACATGATACTAGTGGGGTTTATTCAAATGGTCCTAGCATACTTCTAACTTAATTTTTGTTGTAAATGGTCATAGCATGATACTAGCACCAAACAAACATCATATATCACATCATTACAACCATGCAATCAACTAGTCAAAATGAAAACTCAATGAGAAAAAAAAATTAAAATAAAATAAAATGAGATTCTAGAAAAATTAATTTAATTAATTTACCCATGTTGCCCACGCTTTTAAAGGTTTTATTTAGCTGAATTATTTACTTAGAATTTATTATTCGAGTTGATATTTATTTTGGGCTTAAGAGGGCCCACGAGAACTAACCCACTATTCTGTTTTGTCTAGTGTGAAATAAACTGATAAAAAGGTGCAGTTTCCTAGGACAAGTCCTACAAAACATTAGAAAGGTAGAAATTAGAAAATATCTAAGAATTTGGAAATTTCCAAAATGGTGCTTCGAAGGTTCACATTTTTTATATCTAGACTAAAGTTTTACCTAGTGGCAAAAATGGTTTCGGAGAGTCTCCGGTGACTTTGTGCATACTCGGAATTGTGCCAGGAGCCTTTCTTGACAATAATCCTAAAATTACAGCAGCTTACAAAATGAGTTATATACTCATTTTATGGTTATAAAACTGAACTTGGAAGGACAAAATGAATTATCTAAAGATCAATATTCTTAGTTTTATATTGATTTTCTAAATTGATAGGCAGGATTATGAAAATACTCTTGAGGGCAAAATGGTAATTTTTGTCTTTAGGGTAATTTGGTAATATTTTTTTGTTTCCAGGGTTATTACACCTAAATGGGTATTTATACTCTTAACCATAGATTTGGAAATTGGTTTCCCTTTTTTTTTTTTTCATGTGCCTATTAATTATTATTATTATCAACTTTTTAAAATAGAAATTGCCCAATAGTTGGGATTCATCTAATATATGATTGTTATCACGCGGTGATTTTCATGAAAAGTTTCAATCAAGCTCAAGTTAAGAGTGTTTGGGCCTAACTTAGATCGACTAGAACCCTAGCCTATGTAACGAATAATTGGTTTTTAAACAATCATCTTGAAAAATAATGAACATTTTTTTCTTTCAAAAAAACAACATTTTCATTAGACTATAAATCTTTTGATATAAATATGTATTTATTTTGGTATAAAGTTTTTTTAGGTGTTCATTGAGGAGGTGGGTTAGGTTGATCGTGCGTAATGCGTCTTCCTTGGTAGGTAGAGATATGAACGGGGAGGTTCAAAGAGGGTATTTCGAAATCAAATCTCAACATGTTAGTGACTTCATACCTGCCCCTATGGGTAGGTGGGTAACACACACCCATTTGGGATACACACACTTCATTTTTTCTATATATTTTATGTATACTTTTTTTCAAAAATATGTATGTCTACAATTAATTAATTAATAAAAATTAATAAAATAAAGTAATGTAGAGAGGAGGTGGGTTAGGCTGATCGTGCGTAATGCATCTTCCTTGGTAGGTAGAGATATGAACGGGGAGGTTCAAAGATGGTATTGATAAATCAAATCTCAACATGTTAGTGATTTCATACCTGCCCCCTATAGGTAGGTGGGTAACACACACCCATTTAGGATACACACACTTCATTTTTTCTATATATTTTATGTATATTTTTTTTCAAAAATATGTATGTCTACAATTAATTAATAAATAAAAATTAATAAAATAAAGTAATGTAGAAAAATTCGCACTAGATTATGACTTTATCTTGAGATAAAAGCTAAATTTTTAGAAATAAATCTACTAATTTATGAGGGGTAGGACGCAGTAGAATTAGTTAAACTCAAAACCTCTCCAAGGCTTTAAAGCTAGAGTTGAGTTAGGGTCGCCTGCTTCAGGAAGGATAAGGGCAATAGAGTATTTTTTTTTATCTCTACTGGTAGGGGCCAAGCTCGTTCAATTATACTTAATCTTATATTTGATTTATCCTATGCCAAAGCGTGCCATTTGAATGTCTAGATGTAGCTATGTTCCTTTTCTTTATGAGTTGTAAAATATGATGGGTAACTTACCAATTTCTCAAAATCTAGAGGGCATACGAGACAAATTTGGCAATCTGAAAGAACGGCAGTTGGATCCATGTCCCTTGGCAGTGGCTACGTTAGAGAACCAAAACTATGTTCCTGAAACGAATACTTAAAATACTTATACTCATCTTTTTATTCTTTTTATTTTTCCCAAACATGTTTTAGTACCCTGATACTCCACAATAAACCTATTTTCTTGCATTTCGGATAAAATTAGTTAACCTTATAACCTTTCCAAAGTAGTGCAAATAATGTCGAGTTCGGGTAGAGTAGGGGCAGTAGAGTCATTTTTTGTCATCTCCATTGATTTGGGCAAGTTAGGCCAATTGTACTTAGTTTTATATTTGATTTAACCTATATTAAAACCGATCATTTGAACACCCCTATATAGCTATGTTCCTTCTTTTAATAAGTTGTTGTAAAGTATGTGAGGTAACTTGTTTGTTTCTCAAAACTTATAAGAATATACAATGGATTATTTGGGGGAGTGTAATTGGGTCAGTAAAATACTCATATTCATTTATTTATTTTTGTCCCATACATGTTTTAGTTGCCTTACATGTTGCAATAAATCTATTTTTCTTGCTTATATATTCTTCTCTCTATCCAATCCAAAATTTTGTAAATACTGCATAAAGAAAAAATTTTATATCACCTGGTGATAACGTCTAAAATATTCTCAAGGATTTTTTAACTATTAAAATTTTTTTTGTAATATCTTATATAATTATCTTAATCTAGACATTTTAGAGTTTACTATCTAATTTATGTTTTGTTACTGCTATGAATTATATAAAAATTAAAATAATATGCAATATTAGTTGAATATTGTGTTCATTTTGAGTATGATTTCGTATTAACTTACCTAATAATACGTGATTATTAATTGTATAATCATTTATTTTTATTTAAACTATTGCATACACTATCAAGACACCTATTACTACAACATTATTTTACTTGTAAAGTATTTACATTGGTAAATAACATTTTTACCTATTATTTTACTTAAAATTTTCATTACAATTATTTATTATTTCTTACATTTTTTTTATTTTTATGGCAATACCAAGTATTTAAATTATTTTTTTATATCTTTACACTTCACATTTTAAATTCAATTATATTTTTCCCACAATTTGATCTTAAGCTAACACCGAGTATTAAAACTAGTTCTTATTCATATGAATGCAAGCTGCCCTTGGACATGCAGCCTTGGACATTCATTAGAAAAAATTATTAAATTAAGAGACAAAAACTGAAAATTCTAAAATTTATTAACAATCAATTGTGCGTTTATAAGTACATTGCATGAGATGATGTAGGTAGAATCAATAGCATAACAAGCTAGCAATATTTTTCCAGTAACAAATTCAAAACAGAAATAACAATTTGTGGGTCAAGAAAAATATTTTACTGCAAAAAAGGTACTGACTCAATGACAGTACAAAACTATCCACGTACTCTACTCCATGAAGTTGAAAATGTATGACTTATTATTATATACTAAAATGCCCTCTTGCTGATTATAAAACCCAACAGAATTGCAAGTAAATCTCAAAATAGAACATTTGCAGTTAACTGTGACGAAAACATGATGATCTCCTTCTTCTTCCTTCTCCTGTCCACCACAGCTGTTCGAAATGTTCCAACAGCTGCCCCAACGGGATCCACGGTGGATGTTCCACTCGCTGCCCCTGGTGTCTCCACATCCACTGCTCTTGTTCCCGCTGCTGCTTCTTGGGCATCTGTTGATGTTTGGAGACTACTACCTCTAGGTAGCCTGCCAGCCCCTTCTACTCTACTACTCACTCCGAATTTGGCGGATGGTCCGGGTGCTGCTCTTGGGGTAACCACTAATGGTCGGAACAGACGTCGTCGGCAGCCGCCACCCCCTGCAGCACCACCTATATATTTCAGGCTGGTCCAAACATGGCCTTTCGGCTATTGCTTGAGCAAGCAGTGCAAACCGAATCTTCCAAATGACTTCACGCTACATGGTTTGTGGCCTTGCAATGCCATCAGCAGCAGTCCTCCACTGTTGCAACACATCGGAGCCACCGTAAGAAAATTTTTATTTTTATTTTGCCAATATTTTTGCCGTCCGTTTTAACATTCTTGATTCAACATTTCTTGTACATGCTTGTAGGTTGAATCTTATCCAGATTCCTTTCAAAATAGGCTTAGGAATGAGTGGCAACCACTCGTCGCACGATCAGACGTGGCTTTCTGGAATCATGAATGGGACCAACACGGAAACCAACAGGAGTATTTTAGACCAGCACAGTACTTCAATTACGCAATGGATATGAAGAGAAGAGTTAAGATAAAAAATCTTCTGGAAAATGACAATATATTCCCCGGTAATTCATATCCCAGTGCTAGTATCAAAGCTGCCATTCATAGGGGAATCGGCGGAGAAAACAAAGTTGTATTGCGGTGTAATGGGCGAATGAATGGAAATGGAATTCTGGTTGAAGTTTTCATTTGTGTTGATTCCAGAAGGAACTTCATTGCCTGTGGAATAACACAATTACAGGAGGAAACTTGCAGTGCTGACGTCTATTACTACCCGGGATAGTGAAGAGAGAGAGAGAGAGATAGAGATAGAGAGAGAGAATGATGAGTTTGTTGCACTACTCGCGTGCTCTTTGAACTTTGTAACATTTTAGAAATAAAACCATTCATATTTTAGTTGCAGAATATTTGTTGTATCATTCAAGTTACCATGTCTTTCTAGAACTTCAGTGGAAGTGATGACTAATGCATAGGAATTAGGCCGGTTTGCTTCCATCCTAATCCTCATGAATTCATGAATTGATTGATGATACCACAAATGCCAGAGCATAAGCATAAGAAACTAGAAAGATCAAGCTTCGCATCCATCATTTACAGCAGTATGCTACAACATTGTTTTTGTTACTAAGAACATCTTGATGACACCTTTAGAGATTCTGCATTTAACATATCTTACCTGTCACTTGGATTCATCAACATCAGCAATCATGCATTGGCATCTATGCCATTTAACAAGCAGCTCCCAATTAATTCCTTTCCTCTTTTTCCAAGAGGGAAACTTATTCAACTAGTTTCAAACAAACCAAGCATGTTTACAAATTTCAAAGAGATTTAACAAGAAAGTAGAGATGATAAAGGAGACAGAGGATCAAACGTCCAATCAGCAGGACCACTGTTATTTTTGCAGAAGTTGGCAATAGCTTGGGCACAACAGTTTGCCAAAACAAGTAACAGAGATGAAGAACTTATTGAACTCACTAGCGAATCTTCTTATACGTTTAATGGCTTCCACGGTTCTACCATAGCTTGAGCTTGCCAAACTTTTGTCTTACCATCTTGAACTAGCTTCTTCTTTAGAGACACATAATTAACCCGTTTTTTCTTAAGAGAAATAGCTCCCACAAGCTTTTCGTTATCCATCTCTACTTAAACCTTTGTAAGGTTCAATTTCAGAGCCTTAAGGATTCCTTGCTCAATGGCTGTAAGGCCCACATGTCGTCCTCCACTGTGGCCATAGCCTTCTCCCCCAGCATGAACAACTTTACCAAGTTCATCTCTGATGATAAATCCGATCAACATAAGCTTTAGTGGTATTTATTTTCACAAAGCTTCATCGAGGTGGTTTCCATCTACCATCTCGGAGGTCACCTTTCTCTTCAACTCTGTTTTACTCTCAAAAGACCTGTGGCCAACAAAGTTCTCTTTAGCATCAATTTGCATAATACAATGCAATTTCAATGCAGCAAAGAGTGTTTATTACCGATCCATGCTGTTGATTATAACAAGAGTTTCTTGATACTCGAAAGCCTCTGCATAAGCCTCGACTGGGCTTCTAATTGAAGGATCTCTCCTCTCTCCTTCTTCCAAAACCCCAAAATTCGAAGGGTTCCAAACAGAGGTCCAATTTTAAATTGTTTGGCCCAGTGGCCTTCATTCTCCATAACTCAAATGTCATGGCAGGTGAAAGGCTCAAACATCTGATACTGATGAGACATATCCCTATCATAAGAAACACATAATGCAAGGCAGCCATTATAGTTGAACAGACTAACAAACTCTTCACTGCTAAAGCGAAATGCTACAAGCTTTACCTTGTTGCTTGATTTTCCATCCACCCAATAATAGGCCCCGTCAATGCAAGAATTGCATTGTACCCATTCAACAATATCATAAATATCCTCAAGCTTAGTGTGATCCAGTTCTCTCCAGGAACTTGTGGTCACTGAATAAACTGCAAACAACATTACACAACCTTTCTGACACCAAGTCTTCCGAATATATATGGCCTTGTAGTCACTGGACAGTTGATCCACTCCAAATCCAAAAGTAAAGCAATAAATGGAATGAAAAGGGTGGGGAATATGTAATCTGGGAAGATATCTAAACTCTCTTGTTGAAGGATTTAACAGAGCAAAAATAAGACAATCCGAATCAACCAAGAACATTAATCCATGACGGACCACAAAGTATGGTCCATTCCATAGAAGCTTGGGCATAATGTCACCGCATTTTATTTCACTAAGTGACAGATCCAAGAGCGCTTCATCGATAAATAGTAGCTTCCTCAACCTACTCCGAAAGTCTTTCGGAAGCCTGTCATCACAATATAGCATAAGATGAGGCCGTTTTCTGCTTATATTCAGGTGAGAATGAACAAACGAGGCGCTTGCTATAAAAGCAGCACAAGGTTTGGAGAGACATTGGAATCTGATGAGAGACTTTGGTGGCAAGTTTTAATAGGATTCCAGTCACCAGCTCTTCAGGCCAAGTCCCACCATGCCTAGACATCTCTTCGCAAGTAGGCCGAAGCAAAATCAAACCAAATTTAAAAGCCAACATGTAAGAAATTAAGTAATGTGGTTATAATAGACTAAGCAATTAACTGGGCATTGCTATGGACATAGATATAGACATGGACATGGGCACAGTGGCATGGCATCTTCAGACTTGGGACAGGATAAAGGAACAAAATTCGATCCTTGATGAAGAGAAAAATAAACCAAAAATTGATGAGAAACAAACCAATTCATGTGCCTGCCCAAATTGAAGAGAAAGCAATAGAAAACCAAAATTTCATACGTTCTTATTAATAGAGTCAAGAAAAGAACGGATGCGAGTAAAGGATGGCTCGAGCTCAAGGATCAAAGAAACGACCCGAGAATTCTCCAGACTAACGAAACAGGGATGTGAGAGAGTGAGAGAGTGAGAGAGAGAGAGAGAGAGAGAGAGAGAAAGAAAGAGAGAGAAGAATTCTTTGTATATTCTTCAACGCCAACCCACTCAATCTGTACATGCCTATTTATATCGTTTATGGACTGCAATCCATGAAGGAGGGAGATAAGAACGAAGTAACAGAGGAACATAACGGTATTAACCAACTTTCCCGCTCGTCTACATGCTCTGATCACGTTTATAAACTTCATTAAGCAAACGACGCCGTTCCTACCTAAGGTATTCATTTCCTATCAAAATTGGATCAGAATTTGAAGCAGATGGATAAATTTGGGAGAAAATCAAACCTTTAAACTTAAATTGGAGCGAAGCCGCTGCGATCTCCTATGCTTGGTCTGGTGGTTCGTACCTGAACTTGATGGCATCGAATCGCCACGAGGAGGCCATCAAAGTTCTATAGTGTTACTGGACTGGTACCTGAATTTCGATCGCCCGCCATGATTGGGATTCGCTTAATGCAAAAAGGTATGGTAGGCCCCTTACAAAATCAATACCATTCAATAGAAGAAACTTAAAAATGCATGCACTTATAATGTCATTATGTACTCACGCCCTGTGCCTGTGGCCTGTGGGGATACTTTTTAAGTGGTCTACTTTACCTTCCAATATCTTAACCTTCCCATCACTCACGCAATCAAGATAGTTAAACACAATCTAAGTTTAAATTGCATGGATGTATAGTTTGTTATTTTTCCTATTACAGCACCTATATGATTAATTAATATATATCCTTACGCAAATTATTTAAGACAAAATATGTATTTTAGAAACATGAAATTGAAACGAGGGAAGGAAATAGAGGAGAAATTTAATTGGAAAAGTGAGAACATAAGAAGAGGTATTTGCATATTTGTTTACACCCAATTTTGTCCGGTTACTAATTTTTATTTAGTTCTAGATTAGGAATAATTAGTTTATGAGCATTTTTGTTTCATAAGGGGCAATTCGGTCATTTGTTAGGACATTTGGGCCATTTTGGTCATTTTAGAGTGTTACATAGTTGATTCCTCTACTAACATTTAGGTGGTGTTGTTGTTCATGCTATTAAGGGATTAAATCACTATTACAAACTTTGAGTATGATTAATTTATTTAATTTGAGCAATTTTTCACCAGGTTACTATTCATGTGTATTTACCATTTATATACATATTTATTGTTCACCGTATTTCACTATTCATATGGCAGCTACTGTTCATATGCGGTTTACTATTGACTTATATTAATAATTATTTTTTTTATATAGGTGGATAAACTTAGTTTATGTACTAATATAATTTTGACTCCTAGAGGTTTTATAGGGTAAATTTAGGTAAAAAAGAACAATTTGGGTGAAAACTGAGGTTTTTTTGGAAGATTCTAGTCAAAATTAGAACCTTCAGGGTAAATCTATTAATGTTAGAGAGTTTGAGCCAACACTGGCAAAAATATGAAGTTTTGGGTAAAATCTGATTTTTTGCAAAGTTTTGGGCACAATTTGACAAACCCTAGAAGTTTTGGTTGACTTGAAATTTCAGAAATTTCAAAAAGGTCAGGGACAAGATCAGCATCTTGAGAGTTTTTTATGGAGATAAACTAGTATTTAGAATAGATTACATCTCTCTAAAACTTGATTTTTGATAAGATTTAATCTCACATTTGGTTTTTAACCACTTTAATGACACCGAGACTATAAATAAAGGTCATTTATTTAAGAAAAAAGCTAAGAAATTCGAAACCCTAAGCTCCAGACGGGAAAAGGGTAAAACTGCACTCCTAGCCCCTGGTTTCGTCACCCATCTCCCCAAACACGTTAAGCTTTCTCCACCTGCCGCGATTACTCCGGGAAGTCCAGTTCCTCTGCCCGACACTGTCTCGCTGCCATCAGCCCTTCCAGCTGGCCGGCTCCGCTCTGTTCCACACCACACCGTTTCTCCCAAGTGTTCCCAGCCGCTGTTGACGCCAAAACGTAACTTCACTTAACTCAACGCCACATCTTCCTCTTGGTACAGCCACCGCCGGCCATCCCTGGCCTCCTTTCGCCCCTCCAGATGGTAGCTCCATCGCCGCCCAGTAAAGCCAAGTCGTCGTTCCCCGTTACGCTGCCGATCCTGCGAATCGGAAAGGACCCGATTCCTCAACCTTGGCCCGACTCGTTTTGTTCGAACCCGATCCGCCAACACCTCCAGTTTCAGTATAACTCCTGTTTATACCCTTAACTTTGTATTTCGTTCATCTAGACTACTAACATTTTTCTATTTTGCAGATTGGTCAGTAATAGCAAGCCTTTTATTGTTTTCTTTTTCTACTTTTTATTTATTTGTTTGTTTGGCCATGCATTAAATTTAACTATCAAATTTGCATCAGAGTTTAACTTATATATTTATTTGCATATGTCTTTAATTTTAGAATAGTTTAATTTAATTCACATAATGCATCTAAAAAATCACACTTAGAGAATTCATTTGGTGTCGGTTTGATAAAATGCTAGGATGAATTTAGAATAATAATTAAAAATAAAATTTAAGATTTATATTTGGCTGATCTGATAGGATCTATGGTTTGGATAATTACTTAAATTCTTTAAAAATAATATAAATAAATTTAATATCCACATCCGGGTGATCCGATAGAATTCGTGGTTTGGATTAACAATTATCTAAAATCTTCAATAAAAATAGATTAAGTCTATAGGTTCCTTATCCGAGTGGTTTGATAGGATCCATGGTTTACAAATATTAAAATTGTAAAGAATAAGCAAAACTGAGTAAGATTTAAGAATCCATATATGGGTGGTTCGATATAATTCATGGTTTGAAAATTAATTTAAAAGTAAGCAAAACAAAATCAAAATTAAACTAAGGTGCCAATTTTTGGGCCTTAAAATAAGGTTGTTTTAGTGTAACCGTACTCCCAAATCCTTTAAACTCTTGTAGATCATTTTAAGGTATCCAATCGATCTAGGTGCAAACAGATTGGTAGCTACCCTCTAAATCACATTGCTATATATTGATAAAAAAAAAAGTAACATGTGTGGTGATAATTTATCACTAAATTAGAAGTGATAGACAACTCTCTGTTATTTAACGGGGATAGATCCGAGGAATAGACTCGTCCATCACTGAAGTAGATATATAGACCATTAAGCAAGTGCTATGTAGTGGACTAATTTGAATAATTGCTCAACATCTCATTTTACCATGTACTATAAGCTTGATCTTTTCCTCAAAGATGGAGTGTGTACTTTGCAGATGGAAAATGAAACAACAAAGAAGGAAGTCAAGGAGACAATTCAAGGGACTGAAAATGAAACAACAAAAAATGAAGTATAGAACAATAGCACATACATTGTGCAACAAAAAGAAAAAAAATTTAATTGGCTCAATGAGGAATACTCATAAGTTTATTACTATTAAGGGGTTAAATCATTATTATACACTTTGAATATGATTAATTTCTTTAATTTGAGCAATTTTTCTACCAGGTTACTATTCATGTGTACTTACCATTCATATACATATTTACCGTTCACCATATTTCATTATTTATATGGTGGATACTGTTCATACATAGTTTATACACATATTTACTATTCATACATGGTTTACTATTGACTTATATTAAATAATTATTTTTTTTATATAGGTGGATAAAATCATCACTTGGCGACCCTTTACAAGAAAAATCATATTTGTAGCTGTAGATGTTGATTTCAAATTCATCCGAAAGCCAACACGTAGATCTTCAACGCTACTTTATTCCGAGAGCTAGTTTGATCGCTTTCATTGCCGAAATCTGATTATAGATGAGACAATTCCTTCTTCCTTATGTTGAAGAGTAGTTTCGGTAGAAAAATCATAACTTGAGCTACAGATATCCGATTTGAATGATCAAGATATCATTTCAAAGCTAAAGAAGAGATCTACAAATCTTATGCTTTGATAAAGAGCTAAATCAAAGTGAATGGTGGTCAAAAAATTAAAAGACGTTGCAGGGCGCTTTTGTTGATTTTTATTTACCTACCTTGACTATTCTAACATATCATTTACTATTTCACCCACTCCAAAACTCTATAAATAGGCACCTTTGGGGGAGGACGAATTCAGGCTATTTCTTAGGCCTCATTTATGTTTTTGTATCAAAATTAGCTTTTCTACTTTGATTTTGTTCTTGTTTTCAATCTCAAAGTTCTGTGCAACGTGTTTTTCCTCTTATTCTTACTTTGATCTTTCAATCTATGTTTATTTTATCTTTTTACGTGTTGTTTACTTTTATCATGGCTAACTAATCATCTTTTTGCTAAGATGAAAAAGGTATTTCAAAGTTAACGGTATTTATTTTCTTAATTGATTTAACCACCCTCCTTGTTAAGTGGGAGTTTTGATTCATCATAGTCAAATCATTAGTACAAAGGCTGCTTGCTTCCCTGTATAGAACATGGTCATGTCGACTATATTGGAATCTTAAGTTATTGTGCTCAAAAGTTGGCATGATGGATACTTGAACTCATTTAGAAGTGTTGGCGTTATAAAATCAATGAAAGCTAATGCTAACTCATGCTTAACACTTTTAGTATTTGGTTACGAAATTTCCCCACTGGGACCTCCTTTATGTGTGGATCTTAGTTGAGTGGTAAGATGAGTTAAAATTAATCATAACCGTTATACTAAAAGTGGATCCCCTAACCTTAGCGATTTTTTTGTATTAAGTTTTTAAACTAAAACTTGGCTACAGAATATTAAGTCAAGCTCTGTTAATTCATGGGATAAATTGCAACAACAATTTTTGAAAATTTTTTTTTTGCCCATAGAACAAATTCTTTCAAAAGACAAATCATCACTTTCACACAAAAACCAAGAGATACTTTCTACCAATATTGGGATTGATACAAAGATTTACTTAACCGATGCCCACATCATGGTCTTGAAACATGGAGATTAGTCTCACATTTTTATGAATGTTTGACACCTAAGGAAAGGAAAATGGTAGAATCAATGTGCAATGGAACATTTGAGGATAAGGATCCTAACAAGGCAATGGATTACCTAGACTTGCTAGTAGAGAATGCATAAAATTGGAACACCACTGGTACCTATGAAGGCCCAAGTAAGAATTAATCCTCTCCATCCAATGGAGGCATATACCATCTTAAGGAAGATAATGACTTTCAAGAAAAATTTGCATCTTTAGCTAGAAAGGTTCAGGCTTTAGAAATGAAGAAAGTTGGTCAATTAAAATTTGTTGAAGAAGTTGTTTGTCACATTTATAAAACCAATGACTATTCCACTAGCAATTGCCCAACCTTGCATTCTTTCAAAGAATGCCTTCATGAACAAGTCAATCCTTTGAGTAACTTCAAGAGGCCAACCCAAAGTTTATACTTGCAAACTTACAATCCTGGTTGGAGGAATCATCCGAACTTCAGTTGGAGAAATAATAATCATGCTTAATAGTCATAGCCATCTTTGCACACCCAACAAAATTTTCAACAATCTCAAGGGTATGCACTTTATATTCTTTCTTTTAGGAAAATCTTGAAGAAACATTGCATTCATTCATTGAGAAGCAAAAGTCTATCAATGCTCAAACAAATCAAACCATAATTGATTTGAAAGATACTCTTGCAAAATTTGCATATGCACTCAACATTCAAGAAAAAGGGCAATTTCATTCTCAACCACAGCTGAATCCTAAAAGTCAAACCATGTATCAAGTAAAGTCAATCATTACACTCTGCAGTGCTAAGGTTATTGAAAAATTCATTCATGATCTTTATGAAGGAGACGATGAGTCAATTTCTAAAAGTAAAGAAGGGGTTGAACCTATACCAAGCGAAGAATAAATTTAATCTATATCAGCACCTCAATTTACTCAGGCATTAACTATCCCGAAAAAGGTGAATCAGAATCCTGAAATTCTTGATATTTTCAAGCAGGTAAAGATAATATCCATTTGTTGGATGCAATTAAATAGGTATCTTCTTATACCAAAATTTTGGAGGATTTGTGCACTGTTAAAAAAACCTAAATATGAAAAAAAAAGCCTTCTTGGCTGAGCAGGTAAGTTCTGTTATTCAAAACAATATTGCTTTGAAATACAAAAATCCTGGTTGTCCAACAATTTCATGTTTCATTGAAGAACATAAAATTGAGCAAGCATTATTTAATCTTGAGGCTAGTATAAACTTACTTCTATATTTTGTTTACCAAAAACTAAAATTGGGTGAGTTAAAACTAACCGAGATAACTCTTTTACTTGCTGACAAATCAGTAAAAGTGCCCAGAGGAGTTGTTAAAGATGTGTTAGTATAAGTTGATAAATTCATATATTCTATGAATTTTATTGTTTTGGATACACCGTTAATAGAAATTAAAAATTCAATACTTGTTATTTTGGGACGTTCATTTTTAACAACCTCTAATGCTTTGATTAATTGTAAAAATGGGCTGATGAAGCTATCATTTGGAAATATGACGTTGGAGCTAAATGTTTTCAACTTACTTAAGCATCCACCTAAAAAGGAAGATGAAAGTGAGGAAATTTGCAACATCAACGCTATTGTGGAAAACTATATCCAAGAAGGGAGTAACTATGATCCTCTGGAAAATTGTTTGTTTAATTCATTTGAATCGTTTATGCAAATGGATCAGGATACATCTAACATATGTGTATTGCTTGATTCTTTACAGGTAGAATAAAACACATGTTAGAAACCAAAAGTTAAGGAGTTAGGACAACCCAATGTTGGAGAGCAAGATAAAATACCCACACCATAGTTGAAGCCCTTGCCCAAGGAATTGAAGTATGCATTTCTTAGAGAAAATTCCTCTTATCCAATAGTAATTTCATCTACTCTCACATTTGAGCAAGAAAGTAAGTTGATTGAGTTATTTAAGAGGCGTAAAATGCAATTGGATAGACATTAAAGGACATAAAGGGCATTAATATCCTTTAATTTGTACACATAGAATAAACTTAGAAGATAATACTAAATCTTGTCAACAATCTCAAAGAAGACTCAATCCACACATGAAAGAAGTAGCAAGATTTGAAGTTCTTAAATTACTTGATGTGAGAATTATTTACCCCATTTTTGACAGCAAATGAATCAGTCCAACCCAAGTTGTTCCAAAGAAGTCTAGCATTACAATGGTAAAAAATGAGAAAGGTAAGTATTTACCAACTTGAATCCCATCTAGCTGGAGGATGTGCGTTGACTATAGAAAATTGAATCTTGCCACTAAAAAAGATCATTTTCCATTACCTTTCTTAGACTAAATTTTAGAAAGAGTAGTGGGACACGCTTTTTATTACCTTCTTGATGGCTGCTCATGTTATTATCAAATTCTAGTAAAGAAAGTAAATATATATATATATATATATAACAACACAACTAGTAAAACAGTAAAAAATACAAATTTTAACTTTTTATGTACAAATTTATACCCAATGTTAATATATTAGCCTTAGTTCTCATAATTGAAAATTCAATTAATTTTGGATGTTCTTATTGCCACATTAGTCAACTGACTTGTTAAAGCTAAACTGAAATTGGTTTAGGATGTAAGAAAAAGATAAGCAGTCATATCAGCTCACATGTAAAAGCCACATATTTTTTTATTGATAGCAAAAGAAAATTTAGTAAAATAAACTAGTAACAAGCTAACGAAGATATGGGAAGGGAAATACAACAAGAGAAATGACTGAAGAATCCTAACTAAACCTACCAAAAACTAACAACACAACAAAAGATTCAAACACCAACAAGAAAAGTTACAATTTCCAATATCTACCACCTGGATACCCAAAACAATGAAAGAGATTGAGTAGAAGATAACACTTGCAAATGGCCTGCCCTTTTTTTGCGAAAAGATGTAGCCATTTCCAGCAAACCACAGAGACCATAGTCTTGCCAAGACCACAACCTCTTACTAGTTACATGCTGGAAAAGAAAGCCCTTGAGCTTAAAGAGGGCACGATAGAAATGAAGAAAAGTTGTCAATAGAAGCCGAAAACCCCACCCCCTTTACCAAAAAAAAAAATGTTTTGGCACAACTAATTCGCAAAGTTACAGTGAACGGATGAACCGCAACCTCCAAAAAAGCTTAGCACAAAAGGCAACTGAGATCAATCTACCTTACCCCTTTAAAGATCAAATTTAACTTGGTTTAGGGTTTAGGGTATTGCGGAGTACTCAAAATGAAATAATCAAGTAGCTGAGAAAGAGATTTGCCTAAGTATTCTCCATTGCTGTTAAGGCTCTAATAGAGCTTGTCTTTGCAAATCCTAGAAATTGAAACATTACTCAACATAGATTGTAATTCATGACTTTCCCTTATCCTGACCCTGAGATTCCTAGACAGCACATTGTTCTATACCCAATATCCCCATCCAAACACCCATAGAAGAAACAAGACAATTTGAATCATTGGATAACCAAAACAATCTAGGAATTTGCACTTTAAAACTTCATCCCCAAGCCATTTATCTGACTAAATTTATAAAATTCAATCCCTTAATTTTCAAGACAGACAATCACCCAAGACAACATCATTAGAAGACAAGTAATCACCTAAACCACAAATTCTACCCCTAAACCAAAATTTGCCCTAATAACCCAATACCACCATTCCACCCGTACAAAGAACTTATGACTACTCTCCATAAAGCATCATTTTCTACTTTAACCTAACCCACCACTTCACTAGTAGAGCCACATTTTTCACCTCCAAGCTTCTTAATCCTAAACCCTCTAAAGATTTGTCTACTACCACTGTCCTTCACTCAACCTAATGAATTTTTCAGCTCTCTTCTACCCCTCCCCATAAGAAATTTTGATGAAGTGATTCCATAACTTTGAGAATGGTGGTAGGGCATCGAAATAGAGAAAGAAAATACAATGGCAAATTTGGGAGGTTGGATTTAAGAAGCGTAATCCTGCCACCAGTAGAGACCAATTTTGCCTTCCAACTTGTGAGTTTAGGCTTCATTTTATCAATCACAACCTTCCATGCCGAAACTCTTTTCATATATGCTCCAACAGGCATTCCCAAATACATGAAAGGAAGAGAACCTGCTTTATAACCAAAGGAGGAAGCCAACCTTTGTATTTTGAAGTTGAACAAATTCAGGCCATATAGACAACTCTTGTTGATGTTGATGTTTAGCACAGATATTAATAGGAAGCACCATAGCAACCTCATAAATTATCCAACATTTTGTTCATTCCATTCTCTTATTAAAATCGTATCATCCTCGAACTACAAGTATGGGATAGAAAGATCACACAAAACAACAAAAAAAAATAATAACTTGCAGCAGCAGAGAGTCTTGAAGCATCAAGTAGCAATTTTCATTTTGTTTTTTGTGTAACTTTTTTACTTATATGTTTATCAATTTTATATAGTTAGTTTGATGATGATTTTTTTGTTTGTAAAAACAGTACATAATTTATACTGTTACACTCAATTAAAAAAAAAACAGACTGCCATTACAAAAATTTTTGCGAGTTAAAACTTTTAATTGCAACTTCTTCATTCTCCATACTGCCCACCACTTAAGTTATTTTTCAATTTTTATATTTCTTTATTTTCTATTTTTTGCTTAAGTGTAGAACAGCACCTTGAACTTTACCTACTGGATCACTTAAGGGCCTAAACTATGAACTAGTAGAATTTAGGACTCATACTTCTGAGTTTGAGGCGGTTCAGTCCAGAAGGTAAGTTGATTCGTCAAGTGAAGTCATGCATTTAGATATAGTTTGCTACTGTTTGAGTACCTTCACGAGCGACAATGTGATTGAGTCTATCAACTTGGTCAGAAGGTGGTAAATAGTGTCTAAATATATGACTTTACCTGATTAATCAACTCATCTTGTAAATTGAATTGCCCAAAATTCAAAAGTACGAGTCTTGAGTTGTACCAGTTCATAGTTTAAGCCCTTAAGTGATCCAATAGGCAAAGTTCTAGGTACTATTTTGCATTTAAGCTTTTTTTGTTATTGATTTTAGTTAATTCATGCTAAAATTGCTCATGATTATGAAGATTGAAATTAGTATGTTTAAATATTTTCAATCATAATGACTCAAATTATAATTTTAGTATATTTTTTTGTAATTTGAATAAAATTATTTTATATATAAATTTTATATTAAAATTTTTTAAATCCCGTCTTGTCAGTCTGAAATTCTGATTCCATCCCTAAAAAGGAGCATATTATTTTAAAATATTTGTTTTAGTAGTAAAAACTAAATACATTTTTTTGTTTGTTTCATGAGATATGGTAGTGGAGCTTGATAGAGTCAGCCAGTAGTGAACAAGGAAAGGTGGTTGTGTGCGTGGGGGCATTGCTTCTTAATTTGGTGTCACCAGAAAAGGAACTCAGAATCAATTAACCACCAAAAGGGCGTGGGCCTCTATCCCTGCCCCCACATCCCTTTCCTTTTCTGGGTATTCCTCTGAAGGAATTTCTTAGTTCTATTCCCACTTTTGGTCTCTTTCCACTCACAAAGCTGCCTCTGGGTTTCGCCTATTTGGTTGGGTTTTTGCTTCATCTCTTTCCATGGAATCTAGTTTTTCCCTTAGCTATCTGAGTTCACTAGTCCATACGTTGCGTACATAAAATCCCACTTGGGTCACCTAATTAAGCTTTGCCCACAAATCAAACTAGGACTCGTTCAAAAATTTAAAAAGAAACGATATTTGTGCGTGTAACTTGCTCCAAGTAGCATCTGCTTAATTTTCTGGGCATTTTCTTCCTCCTCTTTTCGCCCTTTTTGGCACATATTATCTGTCCTCGCCCCTTGCAGTATAAAATATGTTCCAGGTTTTGGTTTCTGTAGAGGTCTTTTTTTTCTCTGTAATTCCTTGAAACCTGTGCTACGTATATATTCAGAGACTCCAGAGTTAGCTAATTGAAAAATTTTATAGATATCTCGCTAATGAAGGTATTAATGTACTATTTATATATATATATATATATAGTTGAAGGATTTGGTGTTGAAGGTGGGCGGGAGAGAATGCGACGAGCAGGCAAGTGACCTTGTCTAAGAGGCGAACCGGCCTGCTCAAGAAGGCCCTGCAGCTCTTAGTTCTTTGCGATGCCCAGGTCGCCCTCATCATTTTTTCTCCAAGAGGCAAGCTCTATGAGTTTTCTAGCTCCAGGTATGCATCTGTCTTTATTAATTTCAATTAGTGTGTGTGTGTGTGTGTGTGTGTGTGTATATATATATATATATATATTCTGTGGACTAATTTCGACAAATTAATCAATTTACCATAGATTTCTCTGGCCTTTAATTCGCCCCTATAATTACAAGTAAAAAAAATTGAGTTTTATATGTTTATATATATTTTGGAAATTCCCAAATAGCTAGGGTTTCTCTAGGTATATATGTCTATCAATGAATCTTGGTAATTGATTTTGATCAAGATACGAATTCTTATTTCATTTACTTGTCCGCAGCAAACTACTGGAACCCATTAATGTTGAGGTCTAGCTAGCTGCTTGAAGTTGGTAATCACATGGTTTATGCCTGGATTACGATTAACCATATAAAAGAAATTACTAAACTTTCCAATCAATTAATTATTAATTCTCTCCTGCTTGAAACTACTGGAACTATTATTGGAATGGGTAGGGTTGAAAGAGTTGTCTTTATTTTTTGAGTAGTTATTACATAGGCCTGGTTAAACTCCTGGAGGGGTCTTTAAGTTTCATATTTTTTTCAAAAATGACCCTAAGTTTTAAAATTTTTAAATTCTTAGGAGAACATGGTACGGGGTATTGTTACTCAGCTAGACCCTATTTACTTGGCTTTGAAACCATTTATTCCCAGATTTTACAACTTAAGTAATATTAAAGTGATTAATAAAATTAGGACGACTATTAATAAAGCTATATTATGGATTAGCATTAAGAACAGAAAGAACATACTGGAAATTCATCAATTATTATCGAAACTCATACTTATAGAAATTGGTGATTACCAGTACAACTCCAAACTTAGTTTGGTAAACCAGAAATCCAAGGTTTACCAGAGTACACACAAGCACACAGGCACACTTTAATTTATAATTCACAGTGAGAATGTTCAATACATGAACTGGGGAGAGAGAGAGAAGCTTAGAGAACAAGAAAAACTTTTCAAATGCCTCCTTAGGAAGAATGAGGCCTCCTTATATAGCCAGAGAAAGAGTCTTCTGGAGATAGAGCTGAGTTGGATCAGCCAATCCGTAGAGGAAGGAATCTTGGGCCAGTTGAGTAGTGCTCAATTATTGAAGATAGTGGAGGACAGCTGGAGAGGCAGCCAGTTGAGTAGTGCTTCATTATTGAAGATAGTGGAGGACAGCTGGAGAGGCAGCCAGTTGAGGCAATAACTCTGGTACAGCTGCCTTCTAGAAGTCTTGCCGACAGACTTATTTGGGCATTAGAATATTTGGGCCAAGAGTAGAGTCGATGGATTGGGCTTGTTCTTGGGCCAAATTAATCCTTGCTGATTGAAGGAGTTTTTCTTTTAACTCTTCTCGAGATATTGGATTGTCTTTAAATTTTCCACCATGATAGAATTGGTCCAACATTTGATTCAGGAAATCTTTGTCTTCTTCTTCCAGAATTTCTATTTTATTAAAAGAAATGTTTTCTGGAAGATATTGATCCAGAATACATTTCTCCCACCACTTGATTCTCCAAATTCGTTCTAAACACGGAGTGTAATGTCCTTCTTTATCAGCTGGTTGCTTTCGGTAATTCCACTGAAGAATCCATAGAATATGGTTCATAAGAACAAAATAAAAATCTCGGAAGGGGATTTGTTCTCCTTTCTTGACAAACTGTTCTTGATACATCATAAACCCTTCGAATGATGCTCTTAGTTGTTCTGGGAAAAAATCTCTGAACAATCCTTTTCCTTCATACCAGACATGGAACCAGTTTGGGAACTTTTGTTGCTTAGTCTTGAATAAAATCATCCAAGAGTGTTGATGATCCTGGTTCTGTCTGTGAAATACTTCTTCCCATGCCACTTGGTAATCCCAATAGGAATAAAGAGTGTTTTCATAATTCCCAAGAGATATAATTCTTCTTCTACAAGCTGGATTTCCCCATTCTTTAAATGTCCGAACTTTTTTTATTTTAAATGAGGAAATTCCCAACTTAGTTATATACTTTTCCTTGCTTTCCCCTTTTTTATCTTTGTAGGAAACTTTTGTCCGTCTAGGCTTATGTTCTATATCGACGGAGCCTGTTTCTTGGAGTATTAACTCAAATAATTGTATTTTCTTGAGTGGCTGGAATTGCCATTGTGGATTATGGTGATTTGGCCAATATTTCTGGGCCAATTCAATTTCTGAAAGACTATTAAAGTCTTTGTCTTCTGGAGCAATGAGACATTGCCTATCAATTTCTAGGAACTCACTCTGAATTCCCATAGAAAAAAGTGAAATTCCTTGAGATTGATTATGTCTTAAATTTGGATGCTGAGAACTCTGTTCTATGGAGCTTTGAGAATTCTGGGAACATTGATTCTTGTTCCATAAAATAATATTCTAGGAACATATTTCCTTGTTCCAACTTTTCTGGGGATTATTAATCCATGATTTATTCTTGGAGGATTATGCCTCTGATTTTTTTCCTTTTAAAAGGGATTTCTTGGAGAATCTTACCTGACTTCTCAGGAATTTCTAGTGGAATATGATGTTGGGCCAAAAGAGCCCTAGTTAGTTCCAAATCCATCTGATGACAAGGTTCTACCTCCATTTCTTCTTGATTTATTTCTGATTGAAGAATTGCCTTGTTTTTCTGATTGGTTGAGTTGTTCTTGTTTGGATTCATTGCCATCGTCCTTCCCCTGCAAAAATTCTCATGTCAAAAAATCAAGTAGAGAGTTTGTTGCACCGGTAATATATTCAATATCAAAATCAAAAGCAGATAAAATTGCTTGCTATCTAGCAAAGATTTGTTAGAAGCAAGATTTTTGACATCTTTAAATAAAACATTCTTGGCTGCTTTACAATCTATTCTTACTAAAAATTTCTTGTTGAGGAGATCTTCCTCAAATTTAGTGACATAAAGAACAATTGCTAAGATTTTCTTTTTAATTGTAGCATAATTCTTTTGGGCCTGAATCCAAACTCTAGAAGTGAATCGGACCAAATGTTCTTTGTCGTTGATTCTTTGTTTTAATATTCCTCCATAACCTACATCGCTTGCATCTGTTTCAACGATCTTAAAGGCTTCAGGATCAGGAATATTAACACAAGGTATTTCTTTTACTCTTCTCTTGACAGTCTGAACTGCCTTGGTTTGTTCTAGTCCCCACTCAGGAGGATTTTTCTTGAGTCTATCAAATAAGAGTTTGCAATCTTTGGCCAAATTCTTATAGAGTTCAGCAACATAATTTAGATTTCCTAAAAACCTTTGTAATTGTTTCTTGTCTCTAATTTCATCAGGGAATTTCTTAGCAAAACTTATTGATCTATCAATGGGTTTAATTGTTCCTTTAAAAATCATATTTCCTAGAAATCTTATTCTGGTTTGGAATAATTCCATCTTTTTTGCTGATACGACTAACCCTGCTTTTTCTACTATTTTCACAAATTCTTGTAAGTGTTCCAATGCTGATCAAGAGATTGAGAGAACACAACCACATCATCTATGTAAACAATAGTGAAAGAATTATAGGGATTAAAAATTTCATTCATTATTTTCTGAAATTTTGATGGGGCATTCTTAAGACCAAATGGCATAACATTCCATTTATAGTGTCCAAATGGAACATTAAAGCCAGTCTTATATTTATCTTCTTCGGCAATTTGGATTTGCCAGTATCCGGACTTCATGTCAAATTTTGAAAAGATAATCGAATTATAAAGCCGGGATAAAAGATCTTTCTTGTTAGGTATAGGATACCTAATCCATCTTAAAGCTTTGTTAAGAGGCTTATAATTAATTACTAGTCTAGGGACTCCTCTTTTAATTTTTGAATTTTTATTAACATAAAAAGTAGAACAGCTCCAATGAGAGGAACTATTCTGAATTAATTTCTTGTTCAAGAGTTCTTGGATTTCTTTTCTGCAATGCTGCATTAATTCTTCGTTCACTTGAATTGCTCTACACCTTGTAGGAATATTTCTTTCATTAAAGTCTGGTTCATAAGGAAGGTTGACAATATGTTTCTTTCTTTCCCAAAAAGCATTTGGAACTTCTGAACAGACCTTTTTAGCTAAGCTTATTTTAAAGTTTTCAATTTTTTGTTTTAATTCTGGAAGTTTTTCTTCAACACTTTTATGTTTAACTTCATCTTGCAGACACATTAAAATATTTTGTTTTCTTCCTAGATCTATACTTAATTCTTCAAGTAGGGATCTTTGAGGTGGTTCTGCAAATTCAAAAATAATCTTTTTTCCAAATTTCTTTGTAGAAATTCCATTCATATTTACTTTAAAAAGCATGATCGTAGCAAGGAATGAAGTTCTTAAGATTGTTCTTGGTTCATATTAAGAACAGTAAAATGTTGCCGAATGGAGATGTCATCATTGCAAATATCTACATTTGTGAGCTTGAATCTAATCGGCATTATTTCTTTGTTGGCTACAATGATTGATCCAAAAGATTTATCAAGGTATTGGTGTGGGACAATACCTTCCTTAATGCAGTTTCTGTCAGCTCCTGAGTCTACTAAAACGATTGTAGTTAATTTAAACTCATTTTCTATTACTAATGTCATTTTACTGGTGAATCTTTGATTTAGTATAGCATGGATTTCATTTATTTGTAGCAGTTTTTCTTCTATCATAAAATTTTCTAGACTATCCTTTTCATGGCTAATCTCCAGGACCTCTTTTCCTTTTTTTTTTTTGACTTAAAATCAAATTCTTCAAGGTCTTCCATAACTAATTCATCTTCTGGAAGATCTTTGGAGTATCCTTCTAGATTCTGGAGTTCTAAAATCTCTATTCTGTTTTTGAGTGATTTTATTTCATGTTTCACCTTAGAGATTTCTCCTCTTAATTCTGCTATTGTTGGTTATTTGTGGATTTTTTGTGCTTTTTCAACCCTTTTCAAGATTTCATTAAGGCTATAAACTGGAGGTTTGGTAAATTCCTTAATATTTATCTTCTTTTTGGAATTTCTTCTATTACGGCTTTGGGTTTCTTGGTCATTGGCTTTTTCAAGATGTTTAAAAAGAATTTCTCTTTTTAATTCTGGGTCATCAATTTGTTGGGCTAATTCTAGAATCCTTTCATCTTTTTTGGTTAAAACATTTGATTGAAGAGTATTTATCTGAAGATTATTAAAGGTATTTTGTAATTGGCAAGCATTACAGCCACAGTTTGACCCACAGCTTTCTGACTCTTCAGAGCTGTCTAAAAGACCAACTTCATTTATTTCTTCTGAGTCTGAGTTTTCTGAAGACTTCTTTTCTACTTCTTCAGGTTCACTTTCGCTATTCAACAGAATTTGCATTAAACTCTTTTTTAATCCTTCATCAATTTCTAAAGAGTTTATCTTTTGTTCAGTTTTACATTTATTGGCAAAATGACCGGGTTTACCACATTTCCAACAGACCTTTTGGTCTTTGTTCTTATTGGGCTTTCTTCTCTTAAATCTTTTTGAAGTTTCGGACTTTTCTTCAAACCTATCGTATCTTTTTCTCTTATTTTTCTTATAGGGCTTGTACTTTCTCTTTTGTTTCTTGGGCCTTTCTTCAGTATAAGGCCTCTGGACATCATAACTAAATTGGGCAGAAAACTGGCCCATCTCTTTTCTTCTGGCGAGCCTTTCTCGCTTAATATGCTTCTGTCACTTCATCTCATGGCATAATTTTAATCCTACTTCCTTGACCTCTACCATTAATTGACCATACGTAAAATTTTCTAAATTTAATTGTCCTTGACCTTTTCCTTTAATATGGTCCATTACTAATTGGCCAAAATGCTTAGGTAGTCTTTGGATAAATTTTTCTTTCCAAATGGATGACCTACAGTCTTCTCTTTCATAGACTCTGGTTAGGAAAGTATCTTTGTACCATTCTAGATCTGAAAGAGTCTTGCATTTCAAATTTAAAAGTAGTTCACTATTTCTGCTTTCTTTACTAGATCTATCTCCTATGAAGTGTGAATAAATAGTACAGAGAAGGGTATTTACTACATCTGGCGCACTAGTTTGGATTAACTGATTACCATGTTGCATATTGAGAATCTTTCTAGCAGTTTTAATTTCTTGCCTACCTTGTTTTGTTAGGCATTTGTCCCACCAATTTTTTAACTGTCCTGTAAATCCTGTTAAAATCATTTCTGCAATTTCTGGATCAGAATTTTCTACTTGTTTTCTAGCAGCTACACTGAACATTATCATATTCTGTATGGTATTAATAATTTGATATTTTGACAATCCATCTATATTCCATTCTCGAATTGAATCTCCTTTATATTCTGCGAAGTATGGACCATAAACATTATCCAATCTAATGTCTACTGGGGATGGTCTAGGTTGCGCATATGGATGAGTTATGTTCCAATTCCATATTTGTAATGGTCTTCTTCTTTGTTGTCCTCCTCTCCCCCTTTGAAAATTAATGCGATTTAACTTGGACAGGTCGGGTGTAGGGTGGTAGGAATCAACTAATTCCTGTATACTAGGGGATTTTTCGAGAGTATTAATTTGAATGTTTTTCTGTTTTTTATCAGAGGGTTCTTCTTTAAGAGTAAGTTTAGCAATTTGGGTTGTAAGTTCTGTTATTCTATCTTTTGATTTTAATTTGAATTCTGGTAGCTTTTGTGGAAAGCTAATAGGAGACTTGGTTGTCTTTGGTAAAAGTTCTTTTTTATAAACAAAAGATCGTGTTAGTCCAAAATTCTGACGATCCATAGCACCCTCTATTCTGTTCATTTGGTTGCCAATGGATTGTAAATAAAGATTAGTGTAATTATTTTGTTCTATTATATTTTGGAGATCTTTAGTATTAGATGTTCTTTTTCCTAGTTCTATTTCATCTGTTTCTAGTGTTTTAAAAGGAACAGCAGTAGTTTTTAAATCTTTTCCTAATACTAAAGGTGTGTTAGGTGGGTGAGGTGTTGTAATTTCTTTTCCTTCTTTTAGGGTATAAGTATCAAAATACCATTTTCTCTTAATCTTATTTTTCTCGGACCAATAGTCTTCATTAAGACTTTTAGGGTCAAACTTAAAAGGTTTTTGTAAAACATTGTGCTGAAAGTCTGAAAAACTTGGGTTCGGAGATCCTATTGAGACAGTCCTAATTTCTTTTTCCTGGTTATTCTTTTCTATGGTGATTGGATCCATTCTATAAACAGGATGAGAAATTTGTTCTATAGATTCTCTGACTCCTCCAACCAATTTTTCATGCTCAGATTCTAGTATCTGTGAGGTTGATGCTCTTGAGGAAGAAGGTTGGTAAGATATTCTTGATGGAGTCTTTCTATTGTCTAATTCTGAAAAATCAATTTTAGTAACCCTTTCTTTACTAAAACGAATTTCAACTTCTCCATTATCATACTCAATTATCCTTTCTAATTCTTGTGGTTTTACAGTCTTAATAGGCCTATCTTTTTTGAAAACTCCATTTTTCTGGAAGCCTCACATTTTTCCATTTTATTGGCTTAGGGATCACAACATTTGATTTTTCTGTGTTTGCTTTTAACAACAAAGTTGCTCCACGTGTATCGTATTTTAGAGCCTTAGGTTCTATTTGGGTTGTCATAACCTTATAATAGATCCCATAGACTAAAGCCAAATTCTGAGATCCTTCTAGCATATCAAAACCTCATGTCATAATGTTTGCCGTTAACGTTTTCATGATATGGGGATCTTTTAAGGACACTGTAAAATTTGGATGACAATTAAAAAATATGGGTCCATTACACAAACTGGATTCTACAATTCCCAAAAAGGAATTAGAAAATTTATTATGTCTTTGATCTCTTAAGGCAATTATTATTGAGGTATTTAGTCCATTTCTTGTTAATGGTTTTAATGCAATTTGGACTAATCCTACAAGTAATAATTGTAATTGTGTTCTAGATGATCTTTAATCATATATTTTGAAAATAATTCAAATTGATGGTCTATTTCCATAATGGGTACAGTTTTTTCTACAGTTTTAATAGCATAAGTCATTCTAAAGTCAAAACTACCTTTTTGGTAAACCTCCCGTTTATCTATTCTAGGTATATTCCAATTTCCTAATTTTTTCTCTATATCCCTAATTATTAAACTTTGAAAGTTCTTGACCTTTATGTTCCCTAAAGTTTCTTTTTCTTCTTCTCTCTTTGCAGAGGATTTAACCAAACTCTTAAAAAAAATTTCCATTAGTAATATTTGATTTATGGTTAATTTCTTTTCTTCAGCTATCTGTCAACGTTTAAAGCAATCTTATTACCCTTTTTAACTCATAAATGGGTCTTACAGTTGCAACGCGACTTGGGTGATAGTCTGGAAAAAATTTTAACAATAATCTTATATTACTAAGAGAGAAAAGTTTTTAGAGTTAGGCCTTATCTTCTTTAAAGAGTAAAGGTTAAAAATAAACTTGAAGGACTAGAATGTCAAAAACTTCAAAATTTAAACCTTAGAGACTAGATTGAAAAATTTTAATTACTTTGGAGGTGTGGCTTACGCATACGCCGAGCGCACATAAGAAATAGCCTTATTTTTTATATTCTTTTTAGGAGCTATAGAGTTTAAAGATTGGAATGAAGGTTTCAACTTGTAACTTTTTGATGTTGGTAGGCACTTCGGGCTTATTCTGGTTTCGAGAGAGTTTGAAGGGGACTTCAAGTTTATTTCATAAATTTGGAGGTCAGTGTTTTTTTTAATGTTTTTTAGGGTGCCTTTATGGGTGATTGACTCTAAAATTTTTCTGGAACTAGAAAGTGTACTTTATATTAATTTTTAATAATATTTATTTTTGCCGTTCAAAAACAACTTCATCTATATGTGTGTGTGTGTGAATCCGCTGGTGACTTGTACCTTCTTGTAGGATCCTCACCTAGCTTCTAACTTTTCACTGAACTAATTAGCAATTTAATCAAACACCATGCCAATAAGTTTTCTTTGCAAAATATATAACACAATTAGTGAATTGTGTAGAGGGTATTCTTTTTTTTTTTTTTATGGTTCAATATATATATTCAAACTCAAGGCGGGTCATTTACAATGTCAGAGTAAAGGACACAAATATAAACAGACGAGGGACATATAATCCACTCTTGCGTCCTAATCTGCTTACAACCCCAAGTTGCAGCGTACTCTTAATTATTAACTTTGCTTGGGTTTGATCATAGTTGGGCATATGCTTTAGAGTGGCATTTTTTTTTAACTGTCTAGCTTCTACTGCTGGTCACTTATACACCTTTTATTTAATTATTGATTTTTTTCCATAAAAAAAAAAACAGAAACGTTGCTTTGAAGGAAACGAAATGGCGTCAGGGTTGAGAAAACTATTCAACCATAATTGTAGCATATTTGGTTGCAAAATGTTTTCTTGATTTCAAAGGGAATATCAAAGCCAGATATGTTAATCGAAGAGTTGTTATATGAACTTGGCCCATGTACCAACTGTTGCTTTTCCATTAGCATAGGGTTTTAGGTTTGGCTTTTATTAACACCCAATTTTGTCCCCAATTTTGTCCGCGTGCTAACTTTTGTTTAGTCTTAGGATTAGGCAAATTAGTTTAGGAGGCATTTATGCTTTCAGGAGGCAATTTGGTCTTTTTGGTCATTTTAAAGCTTAGGAAGTTGGTTTGATTAGATGCATTTAGTTCATGTTATCATTTCATCTTTTGAGCTTTTAGGAATTTAGAATAATCATCTAAGGTAAAAATAGAAATTAATTTAGTTTAGGCATTAATTTAGAGTCCTAAAGGTTTTGTATGGTCAATTTAGGTAAAAGAAAAAAGTTTGAGTGGAAGCTGGAGATTTTTAGAAAGTACTAGGCAAAATAGGAAAGTTTGGGGCAAATCTAATTTTGGGCAAGTTTGTGCAAATTTGTGAAGTTTTGGGCTAATTTGATAAATCTTGGAAGTTTTAGGTCAATTGAAATTCGCAAAGAATTTAAGGCTAAATCAACAGCTTGAGAGTTTTATTGGACTTAAACCTCTTCAAATTTGATTTAGATGAAGTTTAAACTCTCAAAACCTTGTTAATCACGTTTTATAGCTCCTCTAGTATAAATATGAGTCACCACTTGAAGGAAAAAGAAAGAGAATTTTGAAACCCTAATTGAATTAATGATAGTCAACTCCTTCTTTTGATGCAACATGGATGTCTCATCAAAGACAACATTCTTGGCCATGAAAACTTTGGAAGTTTAAGGGTTCCATAACCTATACCCTTTAACTCCTGTAGTGTATCCTAGAAAGACACATTTGATCGATCTGGGCTCTAATTTCCCTTCATTCACATATGCATAAGCGGGACATCCAAATAACTTAAAATCATTATAGTTAGCCGGCTTACCCGACCAAAATTTTTTAGGTGCCTTTAAACCAATAAAAGTATGAGGAGATCTGTTTACCAGAAAACAAGCTATGGAGACTGCCTTTGCCCATAATTTCTTCCCTAATCCTAAGTTTGAAAGCATGCATCTTGCCTTTTCCAACAAGGTTCTATTCAACCGTTCTGCAACACCATTTTGTTGTGGGGTCCCTGGAACGGTTAAATGGCGTACAATACCTTGATTCTTGCAATATTGGTTGAATTCTCCAGAACAAAATTCCAGACCATTATCTGTCCTTAGCTATTTCACTTGTTTCCCGGTTTGCTTCTTGAGCATAATCTTCCACTGCTTAAAGGTGGTAAAAGCTCCATTCTTATGCTTCAAGAAATATGCCCAAACCTTCCTTGAAAAATCATCAATGAAGGTAACCATGTAACGAGCTCCACCAAAAGATGCCTCACGAGACGGTCCCCAAACATCAGCATGGATATAATCAAGAGTTCCTTTAGTATTGTGTTATGCAGGAGTAGTAAAAGATATTTTCTTTTGCTTTCCAAATAAACAATGTTCGCAAAAATCTAACTTGCTAACCTTTTGTTCTCCGAGTAGTCCCTTCTTGCTCAGCTCAAAAATGCCTCTTTCACTCATATGGCTTCACCGCATGTGCCATAATTTTGTCACCTCCTCATCGGACATAGATGATTCAACAATTGCAGATTGGCCTTCCATGGTCTTGCCATCCAAAATGTAGAGCTTTCCTTTCCGCTGACCTTTCATGACTACCAACTATCCTCTGACGATTTTCAGCGAACCATCCCTGTCAACAAAGGAACAACCATTCTCTTCCAATGTACTTAAAGAAATTAAATTTCTTCTCATATCAAGGACATGTTGAACATTTGATAGTGTTCTTACTATCCCATCATGCATTTGGATTTTGATGTGTCCAACGTCCACAATTCTGCATGCGTTGTCATTCCCTATCATAATTACTCCTTGATCGACTAGTTCATATGTGTAAAACCAGTCTTTATGGGGAGCCAAATGAAATGAACAAGCAGAATCCATAGTCCATTCGCCACTTCTGCTACTATCTGATTGTATAGTTATATGAGCTTTTTCACTATTTGTTGATAAGTTTTCAGCAACTAAAGCAAAATCATCTTCATTACTGGCAGCGTTAGCCTCATCTGGTGGCCTTTACTTGTTCTTGTCTCCATTGCCACCATTTTGATTCTCCTTCTTTAATTTGTAACAATCATCCTTAAAATAACCTTGCTTCTTACAATAGTTGCAATGAAGATTCCAATGTTTTGACTTAGACCTTGAAGATGAACCTCTTTCATTTTTTCTTTCAATTGATATACCACTTGAATACAAGCCTTCTTCGCTTTCCTCATGCTTTGAAGTGTCCATCCTATCTCTTGATAATAGACTGGAACAAACTTCAACTAAAGTGAATGTATCCTTTCCATAAAGCATGGTATCATGGAAACTATTTTATGATGGTGGCAGATGTTATAATAAAAGCATGGAGTAAAATCCATATTTAGTCCCCTAACTTTAAGAGTCATCCTAATGTGGTCTATTAACTCAAAAAGTGACTCTTAAAGTCCCTTAACTCAACTTAAGTGTCCTATTTTGGTCCATACCATTAATTCTACCGCTATTTTGGATGGAAATTGCCTACGTGGCACGTATATTGCCACATGGCAGTCTATTTTATTATAAGAAGTGATTAGTTGGAAGAACAATAAAGTTCAAGCTAAAATTGGCACAAAAAGTAATTTTAGGGACCTAAAAGGATAGTTAACCCAATCTTCCCAACATCAACGCCACTCTCCGATTCGATAGCCGCTACCGCCCCTCTCCCTCTCTCCGCCAATGCTCCATCTTCTTTCTTCCTGACCGATGTTCGACCTTCCCTCCTTCATCCACAGCCCCGCTAATCACAACTCCATCTTCAGCCCTCGCTGCCTCGTCCTGCTCTACAGCCACTACCCAAGGAGAGGCCCGATCGTAATTCGCCGCCTGCATCCTATCATCTCCGCTTCTACTGCCGAAGCCGCCCATCCACCTAAAGGCCACCCCTGTCATCGCCGACACCTTGCCACCCTGACCCCACCATCCGATAAGCCCCAATTTATCCCATATAGTACACTAGAGTATAGTACATTAGATCTGATTCTCTCATTCTTCAATCCGCCAATCAGTCGGTGGAGCTGTAACTCGCAGGGCTGTGAATAAAAAGGGGAAGGTGGAGTGTCGGTCGGGAAGAAGGAAGATGGAGCATCGGCGGAGAGAGGGAGAGGGGTGGCAGCGATCAAATTGGAGAGGGGTGGCGACATTGGGAAGATTGGGTTAACTATCCTTTTAGGTCCCTAAAATTACTTTTTGTGCCAATTTTAGCTTGAACTTTATTGTTCTTCTAATCTAATCACTTCTTATCATAAAATAAACTGCCACGTAGGCAATTTCCATCCAAAATAATGGTAGAACTAACGATAGGGACCAAAATAGGACACTTAAGTTGAGTTAAGGGACTTTAAAAGCCATTTTTTGAGTTAAGGGACCACATTAGGACGACCCTTAAAGTTATGGGATAAATATGGATTTTACCCTAAACGCATGGCCAAATCCTCATCATCGGTCTCAACATCAAGATTTTCTAAATCATTGATGATCTCTCTAAATTCTTGAAGATATGATTTAATAGACTTACCTTCTGACAGCTTATGCGAGTACAACCTAGATTTAGCATATGGGCGGCTTGCTGGACTCTTCATCATGAGAAGCAATTCAAGCTTCAACCATAAGTTGGCAGCAGCTGTCTCCTTATTGATTTCTCGAAGAATCTTTGTCGATAAGTGTAACTGAATTTGAGCAAGCACCTTCAGATTCTTTCTCTCCTTCTCTTGCTCTGTTCCGGACATATTCGTCATCCTGAGTAGTGCCTCATCCAAATCAAGACTTATAAGAATTACTTTCATCTTGTTTTTTGACATTGAAAACTTTGTGCTATATGTGAGTGGTGCTATATCCAGCTTTGTTGATGTCAAAGCCATCACATCTCTGCCATGAACCTTCCGAGCAAAAATAAGCTTCCACAATTTCATGTGAATTGTGACCATACATGTGAATAGTAACCGTATACAAGAATAGTGATCATATATGAAAAATAGTACTTATATACAGGAATAGTGGCCGTATACGAGAATTGTAACCATATACAGGAATAGTAACTATATATGAGAACATTACCCAACACCACAAGATGAGTGATAAACTACTTATTTCTGATGTGGAGGATTCGCCTATTAGGGGCAACCACAAAGCATTCCATAAGCAGTTATCATTAACCTAACCTTGGCTTTGATACTAGTTTGTTAGGAATCAAAATGCAAGCACAAAGAAAAAAGATACGAGAATTTATGAGGAAAACCCCAAATCAGGGAAAAACCTCAAGCAACAAGCCGAAGGAAAGAAATTCACTAAGAAAGAAAAAGAATACAATCTAAGTGGCTACTAGATTGTGGGACAAATTCTAATTGCCACAACTAAGCTCCTTATATAAAGAGATTAAGGCACCAAGGCCTTGTTTCTAGCCAATGTGGGATGAACGGGATTTATATGAAACTACGGCATAAAGCCTTTGTTTCTTATCCATGTGGGATGAAGGCCAAAACAAAATTGAGGCAAAACTTTTACATCTTCTTTGTTGCTTATTGTGTTATTGTTGTTCCATCAAGCAAATTCTTATTATTAGTATAAGACAGTTCACTTTTTATGCCTCATATATGTCGTTTGCGTATGTGTAAAGGAAAAGATACTATGAAGAACAAGCAATTTTAAGATTTAAAAGGAAGAAAGTTCTTAGATAATAGAGCTTAACATGAGAGCAATGCTAGATGTTTTCTATTTGTGATTCGCAGGGTCACCATAACATGATGAAAAACCTTAATGTAATTCCATATTTTAATTTTTTAGAAGTTTAAACATAGCCACTAAGACAATTTGGTTTAATGTAGGATGAGGCCATTAGTGTAATAGTCCAAGCCTGTAATGCTTTAATTTAGCTCAAAGAAATTTCCTTTACTTTCTTTTAATACAGCTTAACAGATTAATCATGCCACATTTCAAAACCTTTTAAACTATTTTTCTAATGATTTTTTAAAAAAAATTCGACATAGTTGACTCTTTTGGTGTAGTTTACTTTTGTTTTACCAAGTACTATTTGTGGTTATTGTTAATGTCTCAATTGCATGTATATTGGAATGCTTGCTTGTGTTGACACATAACATAGCTGGATCTTTGTGGATTGTCATGTTAATAAAAAAAAAATCCCGCCTCCATGTGAACAATAGTCGCCGTATGAACAGTAAATACACGTATGAAGAGTAACCCCACATGAACAGTAGCCTTCATATGAACAGTAAACTGCATATAAACAGGAAATATGCATATGAATAGTGATCTGGTGGAACTCCTATAAATAGCCTTAAGCTCTTCAGTTCATTTTGTCAAACTGAGAGCCAAAGCAAAACATACTTACTTTGAAGAAGATATTGTGAAAGAGAGATTTATTTTTGGGGAGTGACAAAATAATGAGATAATTTTTTGGCGTGTTTGGGAAATACTTTAGTGCCACTGTTTTGGGTTTATATCATACCTTTAGAATTTTTGTCTATAGAAGATTCTCTCTCTATAAGCCTACTATTTTTATAGTGGAAGAAAATCTCGGAGTTTGTCCCGTAGCCGTGGCCCTAAAATTAAGGGTGAACTACATAAATTTTCTGGTGTCATTTTACTAATCATCTTGCTCTCGCAAGTTATCACCCACTGTGCGGTCCCCAACAACTGGTATTAGAGCAAGGCCCGGTGTTTATATCTACTTATTGTATGCTTTGTGGTTGCCGCTGAAAAGTGGATCCTCTACATCAGAAAATAAGCTAGATTATTATTCACTATTTTGCTTGATTCTGGGTATTTATTAGCATCATGGAGGCTCAGACCAGCAAGATGATTAGTCTAAACAGCTCGAATTACCACATATGGAGAAACAAGATGAAGGATCTCGTATATATGATGAAGATGCACTTGCCCGTGTTTGGTACAACCAAACCGGAGGACAGATTGGAAGAAGAATGGGCATTCGAGCATGAGCAAGTATGTGGTTTCATTCGACAATTTGTCAAAGATAATGTCTACAACCATATATCTGCAGAAACTCATGCATAGACACTGTGAAACAAGCTTAAGGAGCTGTACGCTTCAAAAACCGGCAACAATAAATTATTTTATCTGAAAAGATTGCTTCATATAAAATACCGGGAAGGTTCATCAGTGGCAAATCACCTGAATGATTTGCAAGGAATTATGGAACAGTTATCCACGATGGGCATAAAGTTTGACAATGAGGTACTCGCTCTTATAATGTTGGCCTCATTACCAGAGTCTTGGAAGCTTTGAGAGTTTCACTTACAAATTCTGCACCAAATGGTGTAGTAAATGTGGAATTCGTCAAAAGTGGAATATTGAATGAAGAGATGAGACAAAGATCGTAAGGATCCTCTTCATCATAGTCAGACCTCTTCGTGGTAGATTCCAGAGGGAGAAGTGAGACCAAGGGGCCAAAGCCAAGAGATAAGAGCAGAGGAAGGTCAAACAAATATGCAAATATTGAATGCCATTACTGCAGGAAAAAAGGGGCATATCCAGAAATTTTGCCGAAAACTCAAGCAAGACCAGAAAAAGGCAAAGGTTCAAAGAAAGATAATAGCAATGATGATGAGCAAGCAAACGTTGCCAATGAGTTCAACATTGTCCATGATGATGACATTGTCAATCTTGCAACCCATGAGACGAGCTGGGTGATTGACAGTGGTGCTACCATTCATGTCATTTCTCAAAGAGAATTCTTCTCATCTTACACACCTAGCAATTTTGGTGTTGTGAGAATAAGAAATGAGGGTCTTTCACAAGTTAGAAGAAAATGAGATGTTTCCCTGGAGACCCAGAATGGTACATGATTAATCCTGAAGGATGTTAGGCATGTTCCAGATTTGCGCCTGAATCTGATTTTAACAGGCAAACTGGATGATGAAGGTTACTGCAATACCTTCTTTAATGGTCAGTGGAAGCTGACAAAAGGAATCCTGGTGTTAGTGTTGGCCAGAGGAACAAAGAAATTAAAAATGTATATGATGCAGGCAAAGCTCTCCTAAGATGCTGTAAATGCAGTGGAGAATGACAGTACAGTGGAGTTATGGCATAAATGATCAGCTCACATGAGTGAGAAAAGCATGACCCTTCTTGCAAAAAAAAGACATTACTTGGATAGGATTAGGTCCATTTAAAGAAATGTGCTAATTGTCTAGCAGGAAAGCAAAACAGAGTGTCTTTCAAAAGTTACCCTCCTTCCAGAATGAAGAATGTGTTGGATCTGGTACAATCAGATCTGTGTGGGCCAATGCCAAAGTCACTTGGTGGTGCTCAATACTTTGTGACTTTCATTGATGATTATTCTCGAAAGACATGGGTATACACTCTGAAGTCAAAAGATCAGATGTTAAAAGTTTTCAAACAATTTCTAACCTTGGTTAAAAGACAAACCGGCAAGAAGCTAAAGTGCATTCGAACAGACAATGGTGGAAAGTACATTGGACCATTTGATGCATACTGCAAAAACATGGTATTCGAAATTAGACAACACCTCCTAAGACACCGCAATTAAATGGTTTAGTTGAGAGGATGAACAGGACTTTGATGGAGAGAGTGAGATGTTTACTCTCACATGCAAAGTTACCTCAGATGTTCTAGGGTGAAACATTGCTAGCAGCTGCTCACATTTTGAATCTTTCACCATGTGTCCCCCTATAGTATGATGTTCCGGAGAAAGTATGATCGGGAAAAGATGTCTCCTATGATCAGTAAAGCATATGTGCATATTCCGAAAGATGAAAGGTTGAAACTTGATGTCAAGACATGACAATGTGTGTTTATTGGCTATGGCCAAGATTAATTTGGCTATAGATTTTATGATCCAGCCACAAAGTGGCTTGTCAGAAGCCGTGATGCTGTATTTGTTGAAGATCAGACCATTGAGGATATTGAGAAAGCTGAGAAGGATGCTTCAGGATTTGATGGTAGTTTAACAGATTTACAGCTGATTCCTCAAACGGCAGTGTAAAGACAGATTGGAGATGATGTACAAAACGATCAACCGGAAGAAAGTGATCATGATGCTCCCATTGAGAATCAACCAGGTAATGCTGATGATGATAGTGTTCATCAACAACTACCAGTACCAGTGGGTTCTCCAGTTTTAAGGAGATCTAATAGAGTCAGACAACACTCTATTAGATATCCTGAAAATGAGTATGTGTTATTGACGGGCAGGGGAGAACCAGAAAGCTTTGATGAAGCTATGGATGATGAACACAAGGAAAACTGGATTGACGCCATGCAAGAAGAAATGAGATCCTTGCATGAGAACAGAACATTTGAGCTGGAAAAGTTGCCAAGAGACAAAAGGGCTTTGAAAAACAAATGGGTATTCAGAATCAAGTCTGAAGAATCCAATTCACAACCACGGTTCAAAGCCAGATTAGTTGTCAAGGGCTTCAGTCAAAGGAAAGGTGTTGACTTTGATGAGTTTTTTTCACCGGTTGTGAAAATGACATCCATCCATACAGTTTTGGGACTTGCAACAAGTCTCGACTTGGAGATTGAGCAGATGGATGTGAAAACTGCCTTCCTACATGGTGACTTGGAAGAAGAAATATACATGGAGCAGCCAGAGGGTTTCAAAGTAAATGGAAAGGAGGACTATGTTTGCAAGCTAAAGAAAAACTTGTATGGTTTGAAGCAAGCACCCAGGCAGTCGTATAAGAAGTTTGAGTCGGTTATGGTGGAGCAAGGCTACAGGAAGACTACTTCAGGTTACTATGTGTTTGTGCAGAAATTCTCTGATGATGATTTCATTGTTCTATTGCTCTATGTGGATGATATATTGACTGTTGGTCAAAATATTTCTAGAATCAACAGCTTGAAGAAACAGTTGAGTAAGTCTTTTGCTATGAAACACTTAGGGCTAGCAAAACAAATTCTTGACATGAAGATAACAAAAGATAGAAGCACCAAGAAATTGTGGCTATCACAAGAGAAATACATTGACAAGGTACTTCAGAGATTTAATATGGATAAGGCTAAAGCGGTTAGTTGTCCTCTTGCTAGTCACTTTAGATTAAGTTCCAAGCAAAGCCCTTCTATCGACAAGAGAAGGAAGAAATAGAAAAAGGTTCCATATGCCTCAGCAGTTGGAAGTTTGATGTATGCCATGGTATGTACATGGCCAGATATTGCTTACTTAGTTGGAGTAGTAAGTAGGTTCCTTTCAAATCCTAATAAGGAACATTGGGCTGCAATGAAATGGATTTTCAGGTATCTTCGTGGTACTTACAAAACATGCTTATGTTTTGGAATTGCAAAGCCTGTGTTAGTTGGCTACACAGATGCAGATATAGCTTGCGATGTTGACTCGAGAAAGTCTACATCAGGTTACCTAATTACATTTGCAGGGGGAGCTGTGTCATGCCAGTCAATATTACGAAAATATGTTGCTCTTTCAACAACTGAAGCTGAATTTATAGCAGCAATGGAAGCATGTAAGGAGTTGCTGTGGATGAAGAAGTTTTTAAAAGAACTTGGTTTCCACCAGGAGAAATATGAATTATTCTGTGATAGTCAGAGTGCAATTTACCTTGGTAAGAATTACTCTTTTCATTCAAGATCCAAGCATATTGACGTAAGATATCATTGGATAAGGAATGCATTAGAGATGAAACTACTACAACTTTAAGAAGATCCATACTAACGAAAATGGATCTGATATGCTGACCAAGATTCTACCAAGAGAAAAGTTTGAATATTGTCGACTCACGGTAAGAATGACAGAATTCTCACATGAAGCGGGAGGGGGAGATTGTTAATAAAAAAAAAAAAATCCCGCCTCTATGTGTACAATAGCCGCCGTATGAACAGTAACCCACGTAAACAGTAGCTGCCATATGAACAGTAAATACGCGTATGAATAATGACTTGGTGGAACTCCTATAAATAGCCTTAAGTTCTTCAGTTCATTTTATCAAACTGAGAGCCAAAGCAAAACATACTTGCTTTGAAGAAGATATTGTGAGAGAGAGATTTATTTTTTGGGAGACGGTCCCCAACATGTCGTTGCTTTCTCTCTTATCTAGTAGTATTTTCGTCAGATTTGAAGCAGAGGTTGCTGCATGCCTCCTATATATGATGGACACATAATTATGGTCCAAGTGTTGTCATCCAATTATAGTTCAAGTAACTTTTCAATTTGATTATATATGGTTTGTGCCTTTGAGTTTGGTTGTTCCTTTGGTTACTTTTATCTCATTGCTTTGATAGTCTTTGGAGTTTTCAGGTACTCCCAAGCTTCTACCCTCATAAAAGTTATTCCTACTTACGAAACTGAAGCCAATACGTTCCTCCCCGAAGTTCAAGTTTGTATCTTTAAACTCAAAACTTTGTTGTGAAAGCAATTCTTTATTCCTGAAACCTTGCAGGATAACTTTTTGAGTATCCAATTCCATCTCTTTTGGGAGGTAATATTGTATTCCCGTTTGTCTTAAAACTGAGCTATGTGACAACAAACAGTTTTTCCTTCTGCCACATGATTCAGATGATCACAGCATGTTTTCCTCAAATAGCCGATCGATGCTTCTAATTCTAAACCAGCTGGTAAAATATTGATTATTATTATTATTAGGCAACACGAGCAAATAAGCCATTAAGTAAGAGGATAAATCACCTACTAATATATTTTTTGAGACAAATATCCTATCAATATTTTCTTTACAGAAAATAAATTATCACTGTTAAAGGTGTATGCTAGCTAATATAGACAACTTTCGCAATGAATATATCAAGGAGTGGTTTTGCTCAACCATTCACGGGTGGCAAAAGCCCTATTGTTTTTCACTTTAATTGTTGACTAAGAACATAGAATTAAGTTTAAATCATTTTAATATATAAATATTTTGGTTAACTTTAGTTCTAAGTTTATTCAATTCAAGTTGAAATAAGAAAAATTGAAATTAAACAAACATGTTTGAAGGTCAAAATACAGTAAGGGGAACAATACCCATATTGTTAACTTAACTCTCTTCAAATTTCAAAAACATTAATAACATATTTTCCTAAAAAATTGCATTAATGGTGATTAGTCCTCTTTACATAAGATTAATGGTGTATTTGCCCCTTTTATTTTATTATTATTATTATTATTATTATTATTATTATTATTATTATTATTATGAGCGTTTGGTTGGGATGCTGGACGGGTGTTGGCTAGAAATTTGGTTGCTCGGCCTGATTTCTGATGTTGAAGAACATCCGAAACTTGTAGGGTCTTGAAGAGCATCTAGGGACTTGAAGAATATTTAAGCACGTACAATTATGTTGCGGTAAAAAGATGTCTTTTTTTCTTGCTTTTTTTCTTTTGGGTTAGACGAATGTTCTGCTATGAACAATTTTTGTTCATCAGCTCACACTTACACAGGGGACAGCTCAATGTTGAAACTAAATGAATATATTATGCGGTTCAAAGAAAAAAAATAAAAGAAGAGTGTTTGATTGCAATCCTTCTAACAAATTAAAGGATTGGTGTTGACAGGGAATTTTTTTTAAAAGAAATTTTTAGCTCAAATCCTACTAACTAAACATCTATTCTCTGCTCCATCAGTTTCTAATTAATTGGTTCCTTTGATTAACGTAGTTTTCGTTTAACAAACTGCTTCATTTTTGTATATTTTCCTATATACATATTTAAGAGTAAGTTTTAAGGAAAGTGTTTAACAATTCCATTTCGGCATCTAGATGGGATTCATTAATACAAAAGAAAGTTTCCATATAAATACAAATGTTTTTATATTTTACGTATTTGTAAATCTCCATAAATGTTTGATATCATATTTGCATTTGCACTTTTACCCTCGTGTTTGGAAATGTATAATTAAACCCCACACCTTTTTCAACTCAATTAAAGAGAATACATACATACATACATACATACATACATACATACATATATATATATATATATATATAGATATATATATATATATATATATATATATATATATATATATATATATTAAGAATTTAACTTGAAAATTTTATCTCACATGATGTCAAAAACATGTTTCTTGATATAAATTATATCAAATTGTTTAGTTTGTTTAGATATCATTAAATTACTTTCTACCTCTTAAGCATGGAAGCAACTGGCGTCAAATATTGAATAGATATGTTATTCATATCATTATTTTTAACAGATATGTGAACATTTTTTCATTATTTTATTTTTCTTAGCTATAATATTTCTACTTTTTGAATTATGTTATTGTTATTACCTTATTACTTTTTAAGTTTTCTTTGTATTCTTACATTCACAGTGGACCAAAATGCCGCAGTACTGATAGTCATAGTATAATTGATGGCATTTCTTTGCACCATAAACCATCATTGCAAGGCATCCCATATGTGGATGCAATTAATTTAAATATTATAACTATCATCTTTATATTTACATAATTGATATCTTTTACGAGCCGAATTATTTTTATGTGTCTGAACATTATGGAAATCTATAATCATCCTATACAATTATATTAAGAATGTCTCATCGTGTACTGTGTATTTTACTGAGTTTTTACATGGGTTAAAAATAATTTCTTATTTGTTCTTCTTACTTATCCGCTTAAACTTTTGTGATTTTTAATATAAATGTTCAACGTTAATGATTAAATTTGCTAATGATATTCAAGATTATGTTTGGATCAATTTAGTACTTTTTTGAATTATTGATAATAATAATTTTTTCAATAATATTTGTCTAATATTGAAATATATTTTATTTTATCCTTATATTCAATAAACTTTAGAATCCCGTGGCAATACCGGGCATGTAAACTAATTATTCAAGATGAAGTAAGTACTTTACATATAGAAAATGAAACAACAAAAAGGAAACCAAGGAGACAATTTAATGGAGTGACAATGAAACAACAAAGAAGGAAGTATAGAACAATAGCATACATTGTGCAACAAAAAGAAAAACAAACTCACTAGTTTCCCGATTCCTTGTCATTGTGGTGACAGTTTGTTAAATTTAGATTGCTTTAAAGTGGTTTAGCACATTTAAAATTGCTTAAAATCTCATTTTGTACGTATTGGTTGATTTGTTCTCGTCACAAAAATAACATGTATAACCTATGGTTAACTATTAAGATCATCTCGAGGAAAATTGTTTAACATGAAGTATATACATGTGTTTTATAAGGGCTGATTCATTTCCCATTAATGTGATTAATTGGTCAATGAGAAAGGGTCGGTCAAAAGGGACATGTTGGAAGGGGGAAGAGGGAGTGATTTGAGAGAAATTACTGACGGCCGAAGGCCAAATAAACTTCTGATAACAGACAAAAACTTTTGTGATTGTAGCCTCATGGTCAAGATTCAACTTCTCACTTCTCGACATATACAAAGAAAGCGATCAGCACAAATTTCTTGCAAGCAAAAACAAAAGGAAAAGAAATAGAAAAAGAAAAAAGAAAAGGAAAGAAATAATGGAAGAAAGAAAGGAGGAGGGAAAGGAGATGCTTCTTCTTCGTTCTCCTTCACATGTTTTACACAAATTCTCAAGAAAATGCTGCACCTGTACAGTATCGTGTTCGTGTATATGCCAATATGCAACCCCTGTAGCAGGCCTATTAGTTTGGCTACCTTCTTCCTGCAATACTATAGCATACAGACGAGACGGCACCAACATCTGTTCAAATGGTTAAATTTTCCTGTATGGCAAGAAAAGAACCTGTGACGGCTCTCCTAGTTGATTAATCAAGTAAGTGTTTATTTTACTTTGATTAAGTGTTTATTAAATTAAGTACTTCAAGTTAGCACTTTGATAAGCAAGTAAGGTAAGCTTAATTAAGTAAGTGAGTTCCTAAGTGTGATTTGGTATAGTTAAATTGAGACCATTAGTTATTTTAGCTTTTAGAACCATCCTTGTGAGTTTTGAGAACTTGTGGCACTAAGTGTTCTTTTTGAGCCATTTAGAACTTAAGTGGCTAAAGTGTCCAAGAGAATTAAGTATGAGAAGCTTTTAGCATCCTTTAGAGCAAAGAAATGTAGTTTTGGGTGAGAGTTTAGTGACTCATTTGAAGCTTTTGAGAGGTTGTGGACTTAAGTGCAAAAGAGGAAAAGTTGACTTATTTACCATATAAGCTAAGTCTTCTTCTTCCTTAGTCATTTTGTTCATGTTCCAAAATTTCGTAGCTCCATTTCCTCTCCCAAAATCACAGCCCAAACTTCCATTTCCTTGCAAGTTTCCATCAATTTAAGGAAGCCCAAGGTGTTGGTAGGAATCCTCAAGCTCATTTGTTGTTGTTCTAGCTCAAGTTTGCTCTTTGGTGCTAGTTTGGATTCAAATTCGTGGGTAAGCTTCTTGGGATCATTTGGATTGATTCTAGGTTGTTTCTAGAGCTAGAAATGGTCTTAGTTTGATTGGGTTGGATGCCAAATTGCATTGGTTTTAGGTGTGGAACTCAAGGAAGCTTAATTGAGCTAAGGAGGCTTTGTGTCAATGCTTGCTTGTGTGGCTGAATTGAGGTAAGGGTTCAAGTAATTAAGCTCAAATAATGCATGGTTTGGTAGTTTTGTGTGTGGGAATGAGTTAGGAACAAGACCCAAATCATTTGGATTAGAAATGAGAGAGTTTGAGTAGTTTAAGTGCAAGAACGCAGCTGTCGCGCAACGCAGAAAACGGTGTTGGCGCCGTAATGCCAGAAATAACTGTACTGGCGCCGCAGCGCCCCGTAGAAAACGGCGTTGGCGCCGCAGCGCCGGAAGTAAGTGACTGGCGCCGCGGCGCCAGGGGGCGATTTTTCACTCAGGAAGTTTTGTTCGCCGGCGCTGAGTTTTTGCTCTATGGCGCCGCAGCGCCAGAGGTGATTTAAGGAATTTTGGGCCATTTTTTCGGCCATCTTAAGAGCAACTTAGACTCTCGGTTTCTATTCCTAGGCTATTCTAAGACGTTCCATAGCCTCGGTTGGGTCTAGAATTCATTCCTAGAGCGGGAATTGTGCATTATTTAAGAGGTAGTCAAGTTGTGTGGTTAAGAACAAAAGTGTGACTTGGTGGCTAAGTTATTCATAGTGCTTAAGCTTTTAGATGAGCATTAAGGGGATTTAAGTGGGTTTTTAGACTCTTTATTGGCCGTATAGAGCGTCATTTACATATGGTCAATGAAGAGAAAAACCTAAGTCGATCCCAACCGAACCATTTGGTTTGGTAAGCAAGCCACTAGTAGTGTTCTGAGTTAAACCTTGAGGGTTTGGCTAGTTAAACCACATAGGAAGACTACCCTGTACAATAAGTTAAGGGTAAAGGCGGGTAAGTTTGAGATAGGTGACGACCTACTCTAGAACCCGTAAGTGGGACTTAAGTGAGGTAAAGTATCCGGGATACGAGGGCCAGTATCTCAAGTACCTCCGCCGTTTGAGCTCACGGCAAAGTTTTAAGGCACCTAGAGTGCAGAAAGTCCCAAGTGCATATATTGTGTGCATTTCATACCATACATCCATACATTGCATATCTTATATTTTGTTGATTGTTTGAGTTGTTTGTTGGTTGAATTGCTTGTTTGGTTGCTTGGTTGTCATATTTGCATAGTGTTGTTGCATTTTTCCTTGCAGGTATTCAAGGGATCCTTATGAGTACTTTCAGTTGTTGCAATTTTGTTTGGTTGCTTGGTTGTCATTGCATAGTGTTGCTGCATGTTTCCTTGCAGGTATTCAAGGGATCCTTACTGAGTACTTTCAAGTACTCATTCCCTTAAGTCTTATTGTGCAGGTTCTAACTCCGAGCCTAATCACTAGGTGATAGCTAAGGCCTAAGCTTTCTGTTTTGCAGGTATGTCTCTTGAGAATCCTAGTGATTCTAAGTTACTTGTGGTATAAGTTATGTGCTAACCAAGTTGTGCCTTTACAGTGTAGAGGCTAAGAGTACACAAGAACAAGATCTAGTGAAGGGTTTACACTTGGAGCTTGGTATAGCTCAAGGTGGGACTCAAGTAGTTGATCTTAGTTAGTAGTTTTTGTCTCTTGTACATAGTACTTTGTGTACTAAGTAAGTTGCCTCTAATAGGATACATTGTGATGTAAATCCATCTTGTTACTTTTGGGTGCATGCTAGAGGTGTAATGTATGCACAAACTGTTACTTGTAGTTAAAGCAACCAGTATTTTCAAGGTCTTGGCACGTTTTATATATGTTTTAATAAAATGCTCGAGCAATGTTTTTAATCCACGACTTATAAAATTCGTTTGCATTGCCAAGACAGAAGCATGCATAACTTAAACTGAGTAGGCTAAGAAACTAGTTGCATATAAGTTGTTTAATTTATATTGACAAGTAATAGTTAGCCAATAGTAACTAGTGGGATTCATAATCCCTAAGGGCCTACGAGATTAGGGGCACTGGGGCCCCGTTCCGTGACAGAACCACATATATTTCTGCCAACGTCTGGGAAGTTTTCATACCCGGCAAGGGGCTTCACCTTTCCCTTCTCATCAACAGCAACTGGATACTTCACCAGGTGCCCCCTCAGCTCAGTTACCTCATCAGCAGCAAATTGTTTCCAGTTCATCTCTGCCATTGACCTCACCAGTCTTACACATTCTAGGCTTTCTGGTCTGGTGAAGCGGTCTTCAACCACACCGAGATGCTCTGCCCATAGTGACATCCTGTATCCATATATCTGCGAAGCAAATTTTCACAGACAAAGCTGAATAGTTGTGTGTTTCATAATTCACGCCCCACACACAAGCAAGAATTCAAAAGTAGCAGCAAAAATTTTCTGTGTCAGTAAGTGTCCTTCAATTTTTTAGGTATTGGGACATCATAATTTAATTGCTGTTTACCTGTCCTTGTGGGCTTGATAGCTTTATAGCGCTGGTATGAAGAGGTTGGTAAGCTCCCATTGCAATCTCAGTGTCCCTTGTGCCCTCCATGGATCGCTGATTGATGTTGGCAGACCCCAACAATACATATGCATCATCAACAATCATCCCTTTTGAATGTACATATATCATGAATCGCCCACTTTTACGACTGAGTACCTGGAGAGGCAAAGAGACATGCTCCAAGTCAGTGCTGTGACATTTAGTCTCAGACATTTTGAGCAGATAATTAGGATGCTGGGCAGATCAATGTATTAGAGCAATTTAAGAAAAAGTAAGGGCAAAGAAAACAAGTAGCTTATCTCAAGCAGATCAACTAATAGGAAAGAGGACACTCAGATTCAATGTTCTGATCTATAATTCTCAAAAGCAGGCAGGATAAAAAAAATGATTGGTTTCAGAGAAACTGGGTTGATACCTGAGGTGTATTTGCAGCAGCTGCACTTGGACCTCCAGAACCTGAAATACTGTATCCATCTCTAGCCTCGCGATTTCCAAGACAGAAGAAGTTCAAGTAGTCTTGTGGGGAGTAGGTATGCTCGAGGCCAGCCTCCACAAGCGCCTTGTAAATGGTCTCATACATCATCTGCATAGTTTTATTCTGCAACATTTGCAGTAACTATAAATGAACCATTGTTCATAGTTGCAGATCATTTTCACTGCTATAAAAATTGAAGACCCTTCAGGCAATTATGATCATATAACGTAAGTACTAAGAAAAAAAAAACAAATCAGGCTTAATCTGTTGGGCGGTGTTAGGGGGTTCTGCAGGAAATGAATGTTAGACAGTTTGTACTCGAGTTCCCAGTGATCTTTGGATCAATCACTCCCACCAAAGTAACTGTGTTTTTTAACTATAGAAACATAGCATCAGGTGAACGTGTAAGTGTTTCACCTTGAGCTCAATTGCTTTGAAATTTAGCTTTAGTTCATATTTGTCCATATTAGACTTGTGAATCATTACAGCCTCAACCTGAATTTCAGGATATTGCTATTTGAGGTATAAAAAGTATAATTGCTGAATAATGACAACTACAGAAGTTGAACTTCAAGATTACCTGCCAGAATAAAATCCTGAGTAGCGGCACCGGTTGGAACACCCTCGGGCCACATTTGGGATGACAATATATGTAGAAAATCTCTCTTGTGCTTTAATTTTACTTGCTATCTTAAGAGCAATTTCCATTGGAATCAAATTATTGGCACCTGCAGTTATTGTTTCCACAAATATATATTTTGAAGATTGTTAAGAAAAAAAAAACTGATTTGCCCTCTACCTCTTACTGGATGTTATATTAACAAAAAGTAGATTGTGAAACGTTGTCTTTATTTTACTATTTTACAATTTAAATCCTTATTTTAGTAACTTCCATTATAGAAAAGTACTGATTTGCACTTTACCTTGATGTTATATTAACAAGAAAGCAGATCAATTGTTGCTATTCAAGCTTTGGCTTAATGTTCAAAGCTTAAAAATTGTTATTTAGGGTTGAAAATTCAACTCTCCACCAATCCCCGTTATTGAAGGGAAAAGAAAAACACTAGATAACATTTGTGCTAACCTTTGTTTCCACATTCATTAATTTAAACTTGGAAGATTCAGCAGTCAAGAAGAGATGAGAAAGAAGATACGGGATCAAAGGTCCAACCAAACTCTCAATTATTATCTTTGCAGAAGTCAGCAATCGAATGGCGAAAGAATTTGCCGCCTCAGGAGTGGCTGAGATGGAGCAATTAGTAAATTTACGAGCCAACCCTCTTATACGCCGAATGACTTCCACCATAGTTTCAGCTTCCCAATAGCCCATGTTACATGTTTCAACTAGCTTCTCCTGGAGAGGCATAGCCATAGCAGCGAGATTTTAAAACATCCACCTGGTGTATGTACACCAATTAACACCGTCACATTACCTAATGGTTCCCTTCCGTTAACCATTTTTAAAAAATGGGTGACTAGCGAATAATCGGGGATTGATTTCGACAGTTACCTCTTTTGATTCAATACAATCTCTTCACAATCATCTCGCAATCCTAACCCACCGAGCAGAGCAACCCAAAATCCAACTGCGCCTCCTGAAGAATCGCCTAAACAACCAGCGACGAAACAACCACGCCTTGCTACGGCTGCGACGTCAAGAACCAACGAAGCCGCCTCAGTGTCGGCCAGCCTTTTAATTATTGTGGATTGTTGTGGATTGGGTTTACGCAATTTAATTATGTTTTTGTTCATGAAATCAAGTTGGTTCATTATGGGTTGTTCCGTGGGTTCAACGAAGCAACCCACTCACTTCCAGATTTATACATCTGTTACACAGTTCAATACAGTAAGAGGCTTTGCACATGTATTGAAGAGCATTTTGTTTTTGAGGAGGTACAATAGATTTTGAGGTTAAATATGTTTATAGTCCAGTTTAGTACATTGGTAGAACAAATTAATATGATGGTGGTTGGATTAATACACATTAGCTTTGTCTCGTTGATTTTGGAAGTGGGTTTAAGAATTGATAGTACAATTTAGGACATTTGGAGTACAAAGTAATATATGTCAGAGTCGTGCATAAATGTTGTAATTGAATGGTCCGTGTATACAATTAAATGTTTGATGTATGGTGTTAAAGTTTTTGTTGGAGAATGTATTGTGCATGTATGGTAATACATAATGGTACATATTTTCATCAGAATCATACATTTACTGTACATATTAATACATGATGGATTAAGAGTACAAAGTCATATTGGTTTTGTCAATTGATGTGCGATTTAATTAGATTTAGTTTGTATTGTTCTATGTGTGTTTTGTACGAGTATGATTATGAGTTTGTGAGATTCAATGGTTTATGGTGTGAGTTTGTGAGATTCAACGTGTAGATCTAAGCGTAAAATGCAATGATCTGAGTCTGAGATGTATGGGTTTGACTTGTAGATGTATCGGTCTGAGTTGTAGATGTATCGATCTGAATGGTAACAAAGGAGGAACACAATGTCTTTCGCATTAATACATTTGTATTCCAATTTGATACTTTCAGAAATTATTGTTGGGGTTTTATGTATGATTAATACATATAAGATCTAGATGGATTTAGTATCTAAGCATGAACTGTAAATAATCATTAACATACAACTATTGTGAGGGAACCTCTTATTTACCCTAATATAAGGTGTTCCCAGGATTTTAGGATAATCAAGATTTAGTAATCATGCTCTTAGTTGCAAATGGCTAAGTTAATACTTGTGTTGTTTAAAACTTTATACTAGTTGATTTTCTTATGACATGAATCCATGCATGCTTAACTTCGGGATTTGGAGAGAAATAACAGATAAATAAATAAATAACTTTTCAAAATAGTTTCCATGGTATTCATAAAACACTTGAAACACATATCGAAGTCATAGAGACATGTTTATTTAGACTGCAAGCATTAACTTATGTACACATAACACTTAACTTATGTACATCCATAAGCAACCATAGTGTATATACATATATATACACTAAGTAAGTCCATATATACTAGTCAAACTAGAGGCATTTCCTTGGCACCTAAATACCCAATATGTACAAAGTCTAAGACTATCAAAATAACTCCCACCTGAGCACAGAAGCTCCAGAAATGTGAGGTCCAACTTCTCCTTGTGCATTTTGCCTATATCTGTCAAAGCTATTTTAAATACTTAGTTAGTCCATTAATATTACTAACCAATAACTTAGAATTATTAAACATTCATGTACTTTAAATACCTGCACCAAAACCTTGCTTAACAACCCTTCAGTGGGTGTTAGGCTTCACACTACTAGTATTTGCACAATATGATACTTAAGGGAATAAGAATTATAAATTCTCAGTAAGGAATTAAACACCTGCAAAATAAACTTTAGGACCCAGCATATATAACATATATACACATATTAATATGAGCTCAAAACGTTATGAGGTCTTGACTAATGGCCACTACTACGAATTATATGGCAAAGAACCCATCCTCAACCTAGTCCTTCTTATAAGAGCTTAACTCTTGCCTTAGAAAGCTTGGCTTGTTATAACTTACCCTTGCTCACACTGTACAGGAGTTCTTGGTGGCTCATTCTTACTAAGCTTGATAGCTTTGCTAGGGTACTCTTGAGCGTCAAAGCTCATCTTGAATACTTAGTACCCTGTATACTTACTTAAGGGCTATTTAATTACGTAGTCCTTAAGTCACTTCTTATCCACCTTTTACTCCCTTAATTAATGCATTGTAAAAATACATAATGTATCAATTTAAACTTGAACTTAAAATCCATTACCTTGAATAATTAATGCAAGTAAGCACCAACTTCAGCGTCCTTATGGTCTCAGTTTTGTATTCTTCTTTATACCTTTATACTAGCTTGAGTATTTCTCTTTTAATTGATCATTTAGCTACATAAATAAACCATAATTAGGAAAATATTACAACATTCCTTATGGTTTAAGTGGTTAGGAAAAACCCTCTCATTGGATTCTAATTAATTGGCCCTTTACTCAACACACAACAACACCGGTTTCGGTGTTGTATTTTTTCAACTCCAAAACCGAACAACCTAGGTTCCTATTGATTATTTTTATTATAACCAACTAAGAACCAATATAAACACATTAAATCCAGCCTTTTTCCAGTACAATTAACCCAAAAATATGGACACATCCGAACCGAATCAACATATAACTAGGCTTTTAGCCTTCTTTCAACAACTTGGTTCAAATAGGTTTTAAACATATTTTTGCCTTCACAAGCTAACAAAAACTGATTATAACACACTTAATTCCAGATTTATAAACCCACAAAAATTCTGGAATTGATCAAAAATAAGGGAAAATTGAATTAGTTCTTACCTTTCTTACTTAAGTTTAAGTCCCAAGCTTTTCTTGTTGTTTTTCCTTTAATAAACAAACAAGAACTAGGCTCAAATCAATATTTACAGCAACTACAGAGCCGTATGAAGCTTAAAAATAAGGGAAGAACAAAACAACACTTACTTGAACAAGTAACTTGAAAATCAAGCTTAGGATGCTTCCATACTTAATTTTCCTTCAAAAACTTACTTAATTGTGCTTGAATTTGATGGATTGGAACTTGGATTTGGTTTAGCTATGGAGTTTTGAAGGGAAGAGAGTGCTCTCGGGTGGTCTAGAGCTGGAGGAAGAAGATGGCCGAGCAAATAATGGGAAGTCAACTTATGTAGGCTTAAATGGCACATGCAACGCACCTGGTCCCTTCTTTGTACACAATAGTACATTGGGGACTTATCCAGGATCGATCATAAACCTTAGGACCAAAACAGGAATTATTCCGCTTCTGAATCCTCTTTCACCTTAATTAAACGCCCAGTCCTCATCTTTTAAATACGTGCAATTTAGTCCTAATACTTCTGAGGATTACACATAAACCATTTACGGACAATTTAGTCAAGTCACAATTTCACAAGGGTAAAGCGGGAATCACAAAAAACCGTGATAATTTAAATCTAGTATTTTTTCCATCCTCTACCCAACCATGAAATAAAAATGAGTCACTATATGAAATGACTAAAATGCCCTTCTTGGTCCGGTTTACTTAAATGACCAATTTTTGTTCTTTTTTTTTAAGCTACTATATTTTATACTAAAATAACTAACATTACCTCAGTAATTATGATCCGAATTTTTAGAGAGTCATTACAACTATGTCCCAATTTAATACATATGGTTTACAGTTACATACATATGTCACCCAGTTACAAACAAATTGAAGATAAAGTAGCGCCCAATTTCACACGGAATTCAAACACATGATCCCAAATTGTCACAGTATAAACACAATTTCCCACAACATATTTATAGATTCCATGGCATTGCCAAGAAAATATGTGTATATTTTAACTTCCGTCAACTCGTACTCTTCCATCACCACCATCAACATCCACTCCTTCATCTTCTTCATCGTCAATTGCTACAAAAAACAAAAATTCATGTCATTATGGAATTAAAATGTAGCAGAAGCACCCATATCAATTAAATAAAAACCTTCTGACTCTTCTCCATGATTCACACAATCGTTGACAGCCTTTTTCCCGTTTTCGAAAGCTTCAACGTTTAAACCGCTAGTGTCGTCTTCATCAAATACACAATTTACTTTCCCAATGTCTTCCTCCCCTTGAGCACCAATAGAATTATCTTCAATTGATAGACTTTCGTTCAAGTTAAAAACCATCTTATACCAACTATTGGAAAGCAAAGAAAAAAATGATAGAACTATATCAAAAAATAAAAATATAAATTGATATATTGGTCGAATAGAGTTGAAGATGAGTGAAGGAAGGAATCGCTGAATTCAAAATTGGTATCAATAATAGTCATATTAAATATTTTATTAAAGGTAAATAGATTACAGTTAACATATAATCGTGTCAATTATCCAAAACAAAAACAGTTTCCAGTTTTGCTAAAATAACTTCCCTTTTAACGTTTCTTAACCGGGTGGACGCACGGTGGATACAACAACTTTCGCATAGCAGCATTTACCTTAATCAGCTTTTTCCCACAAGAAATAGCTTTAACAAGCCTTTGGTTATCCATTTCTACTTCAACCTTTGTAAGGTTCAATTTTAGAGCTTTACGCAATCCACGCTCAACAGCTTCAAGGTTCACATATCGATGTCCTACATGGCCCCTCACTCCAACATGAATAACCTTGCCAAGCTCATCTCTGATGACAAATCCGACGCCTACTTGTACATCTTCAGCCACATAAGCTTCAGCAGTATTCATTTTCACAAAACTTGGTTGAGGTGGTTTCCATCTACCCTTCTCAAGCTGGTCTCCTGTTGTCAGTTGTGGTTCATTCATAATAGATCTGTGGCAAACAAATTTCTCTTCAGCATCACTTAACATAAAGACTACAAAATGTTTTTATTTTTTTGGGTACTCAAAGCTTTACAACATAAGACTACACTACACAATTTAAATGCAAAGAAAAGAGTTTATTACCTATCCATGCTATTGATTGCAACAAGAGTTTCTTGATACTTAGAAGCCTCTGCATAAGTCTTAATTGGGCTTCTAATCAAAGGATCTCTCCTTTCTCCAGTAACAATGTTGTACAACAAAAACTTCTCATCAATTGAAGTCAAAAGGAGTTGATTTTTCTTCCAAAACCCAAAAATTCAAAGGGCTCCAAACAGAGGTCCAATTTTAAATTGTTTGGCCCAGTGGCCTTCATTCTCCATAACCCAAATGTCATGACAAGTAAAAGGCTCAAACATATGATATTGATGAGTGGTATCCCTATCATAAGAAACACATAATGCAAGACAACCATTATAGTTGAACAGACTAAGAAACTCCTCTCTTGGTTCTGCAATATCTGGCACTTGTATTGCTTCAAACTCTTCACTTTTAAAGCGAAATGCTACAAGCTTTACCTTGTGGCTTGAATTTCCATCCACCCAATAGTAAGCCCCATTTATGCAAGAATTGCATCGTTTCCAATAAACAATATAAAAAATATCCTCAAGCTTAGTATGATCTAGTTCTTTCCAAGAATTTGTGGGCATTGAATAAATTGCAAACTGCATTACACAACTTTTGAACACCTCCTCCGAATAAGAATGACCTTGTAGTCATTGGATACTTGATCCACTCCAAATCCAAAAGTAAAGCAACACATGGAATCGAAAAGGCGGGGAAGGTGTAATTTTGGTACATATTTGAACTCTCTTGTTGAAGGATTTAATAGAGTAAAATTAAGGCATTTCGAGTCAATCAAAAATATTAATCCATCATAGACCAAAAAGTGCGGTCGATGCCATAGACACTTGGGCACAATGTCACCGCAATTTATTTTACTATGTGACAGATCCAAGAGTGTTTCATCGATAAATAGTAGCTTCCACAACCTATTCCGAAAGTCACCAGGAAGCATATCATCATGATATAACATAAGACGAGGCCGCTTTCTGCTTATACTCAGCTGAGAATGAGCAAACCAAGGACATGCTATAATAGCATCATAAGGTTTGGAGAGACATTGAAATCTGATGAGAGACTTTGGAGGCAAGTTTAATAGGATTTGAGTTACTAGTTCTTCAGGCCAAGCCCTATCATGCTGAGACATCCCTTCACCAGTGAGGGAAGAGTAAAATCAAACCAAAGTTGAAAACAAACTGATGGATTGACCAATTATTTAGGCATGGCATACTCTTACTAAGGACAGGATAAAGGAACAAAAATCTAACCCTGATGAACTAGCACGGATGACTTGCTTGCTACATTCTAATGATTCAGTCATCAGGGACAAACTAACATGCACAATTAATAGAAGGGAAATATATACATAAATAAATTAGCAACAATTGTTTGCGTTCAAACAAATGAGGATGAAATTCAGAACAATTCGACGTCAGCATTGAAAATTCAAAGCTGTGAGAGATTCAACTTGGACAGAAGTACATTAAGTTGTGCAAATAGTCAATGTAAATAATGGAGGATTTTCCAGACAAACCTGATTCAAGCTGCGATTTCTTCTTCTCGGTAAAAGCGTGGTCGTTGTGCCGGCTAAAGCTCATCTCATCTTGAACAAGACCAAGCCAAGCAGCTGAAGCATCCGAGAAAAACTAAGCAAAAAAGTCCCTAATAATTAATTATCGCTTTATTATATCCCCTAACCTATTGAATGTTCTCTTCCGATCCTAAACCTATTGACATGGTTTCATTTAAGTCCTCCCTCCATGGAATCCGTTCAGCTTGTGAAAGATGTTTTCAGGATAGAGGAAGCTCGGAGTTGCGGGGCTGAGCTACTTATTATACATTTTTTTAATCATTATTCGTTCTTAATTTAAGCCCCTTTGTAGACAAACTAGTCTTATACCATAAAGCGTCTGAGAGTTGTAAAATGGTGTAAAGTTTTCAGATATCACTTATGAAAAGAAAATAGCTGATCAAGAAAACGTTAGTAATGTTTAATTGATAGCATATTAATATATAAGTTAAACGAACCTGACTAATGTATATATGAGGTTATAAAATCTCTAATTTTATCATATTTATCTAATTATTGTTTATCATATCTAACAAAAGGTTTGTGATAGCAAATAACTTCTATTTATTTACTTGTTCTAGTCTTTAGTTGCTTTCTCAAGCTGTTCACTATTTCTATATCTAACAAAAGGTTTGTGATAGCAAGTGTATGTTACTGCAGCTAGAAGTTCTATGTTGTTCTTTATATTTCAGGTTAGCTGTACATCAGTTTTGATCAATCTAAGTGTGTATTGATTAGTGTGCTCATAAATAAAAGAACTAAGATTTGTGATTGAAGCATGTGTTATAGCTGCTGCGGTTCTATGATGTGGCTAGACAAATTTGTGATGGAAGAATGATGGATCTCTCATATTTGTGTAGAGTTATGCTTAGGTTTAAAAGGAGTGAGTTATGGCTTTTTGATTTCATTCTTGCACTGATTTATACATGTATAACAAGTTTGAGTTGTAAACTCTTGAGTTTATAAATCTGAGTGAATTTTGTTCTAGATTTGTGCATTACTTCAGTTTGCATCAGATTCAGGCTTCTAATTGATTTGTGGTTGATTGGACTTACTAAATGTGACATATTTCTCGGGTTTAAATTGGCTTGAACCTATGTGATGGTGGAATTTGGTTATTTTATATTATTTATTTATTTATTATTTATTAAAAAAATCTTATTGACTGTTTGATTGTTTCAGGTTAGACGATGTGGGATTTAAAATTTTGGACAGAAATTTTAGTCTAGTTTTTTTCAAGGCTCACTAAAAACCACTGTCTAGTTTTTTTCAAGGCTCACTAGAAACTGCTCCACACTCAAGAGATTCTAAAACTTGAAATGTTTACAAACTCACAAGTTCACACAATAGCACTCTTGTTAGATATACAAGTGAAAGTACAAGAACACTAATGATTTTCTCAAGGTAAGCTCTTTCTCTTGGATTTGATGATAAATCTTCACTTTTAATGGCCAAGAGTTATCTCCAAGGTGTTTTTTCATGTATTTATACTCATTTGGGGGCCAAAGAGACGTTCAAGAACTGTTGGGAAAGTAAAAAAAGTTGCCAAAAAAATAGGTGACCGTTGCTGTCAAATTTGACAAATTTTTGCTTCTGTCGCCCAGTTTCACCCGGGTGAAAAAGAAGTAAAAATTTCACTCTTCGTTGAAAATTCAGTCTGATAACAAAATTCAAGGTTTGATCTCCAACGGCTATATTGCTCATTAATGACATGTCAGCACCTGGTCCACATGGCAATCTGATGTGGCATGATTTTAAAAAGATTTTTCAAAGAATTTTCAAACTGAAAAATCACGCGCACGACTGGAATCAACGTTTCACCCGGTTGAAAAATTTTTACTCAAGTGTTTTCCTGTTCCAGAACCAAAATGCTCTCGGGTTCGAAAAATCGCTCCAGTTTAACCCAGTTGAAAAATTTTCACTCGAGTGTTTTTCTGTTCCAGAACCAAAATGCTCTCGGGTTTGAAAAAATACTCCAATTTCAACACATTGAAATATTTGCACCCTGTTGAAACTGTAGCTCCAGGTTTTTCTCACTTACAAACTTCCAAATTTCAATGAATTTTTCACCAAAAAAATTTCTTCCTTCACAAGCAATGCTTGAATCACCATAAATACTTCAAATATATTTAAGAAACAATTTTCCTTTCCAAAGATCAAAACTTTATCAACAAGAGACCAATGTATAAATCTTTAGGTAGAGCTTTGAAACACATAAAACAAATATGTTTTGTTATCATCAAAATCAAATAAATATGAGTAATGAATGGAACAAATCCAACAATCTCCCCCTTTTTTATGATGATGACAAAACAACCTTTCAAAAGACATATATAATATCTAAACAATAAGCATGAACACTGATTCTCTAAAATTTCTATCTCTCCCCCTTTTTGTCATAATCAAAAAGACATATAGGTCATTAAAATAAATCATGAAAAATTCTTTAGAGAAATTACCACAACATGCAACAAGCTCTCCCTTAATCAAGTATACAAACTTTAAGGTACTTTTACAAGAAAGCATGCTCCCCCTTAGTCCAAGCATAAAAAAAAAAATTTCTCCCCATTTTTAGATCAAGCAAAATAGCCAAATATCAACTAATAAGCTAGCGACATAATATTTTTCATACAAAATCATATCATCAAAACTATTGAAACAAATCCACAATGATCATGGTAATATTTAACATGTCATATATCTTCTAAGAACAATGAATAACTCATATATACTCATCAAATAACATATCACAACCAAATAACTCAATACATCAATAATTACCATTAATCAAAGAAAATCATCAATGTTACCACAATTTGAGCTTTAATCTCAAGCATTTCTCATTGTGCTCTAAATCCCCAATTTTTTTGTGCATAGAGCTTTATGTATATGCTTTTAATTATTGCTTCATGCTCTAGCACCCTATAATAAATCTTAAATTTTGATCTTTGGTACCAAAATCTCTTTGGGTCTATGAAGGTTAGCTCCAATAATTTTAGTTCCCTTAGGAACCCATACCAATTTATAACCAATGGAAACTTTTCCTTTTTTGAACATGTATTCATAAGGATAATGTCATTTTCTACCACAAGCATAGCATGTTACAAAAGAACTAGATGAGGATGTAGATGCACCAAAAAATCTATTTCCAAATTTTCTTTCCTTCATCAATGGATTAAAACCAATTCCCACTTTGTCATAAACACCTTTTTGAGCACCAAGTAACATATCAAAGTTTTCTTTACCTTTAACAAATTTAGACAAAGATTGGGTGAGATCAAATTTATCCTTTTTTAATTCATCTATTTCTTGTCTTAAGGATAAACTAATATCCAAATTCTCTTTCTTCAAGTCATCTATTTCTTTTGTTAGAGAGGCATTTAAAACTTTCAATTCATCAACCTTTTTAGCAAGTCTTTTTGAATTTTTGAAAAGCTCATGAAAAGCATCTAATAATTCTTCATATGAGTAACTAGATGAACATGATGATGATGATGATGATGATGATGATGATGATGATAAGTTAATAGAGTAAGTACTTGTTACCTCATCTTCCTCTTTTTCCATGAGACATAAGTTGGCTCCACCACTTGATATTGAAGTACTTTTATTTTGATTTGAAGATAAATTACTAGCACTCCATGCCACCACCATGGATCTTCTATTCTTCTTATTGCATCCACTTTATTTTTCTTCTTCTTTTTCTTTCTTTTCTTGTCACCAATGCAATTTTGATTGCACTTTTCTTTTCCATATTTTGCCTTCTCTTTTCTATCCACCAAATCCAGTCTTTCCCAAATTTCATTAGCGAAATTGCAATATAAAAAACCTTCAAGTGTTTCATTGCTCATAGAGGAATAAAGAATATGCATTGCCCTAGCATTTAGAGTACATGATCTCATATCAAAATTTTTTAACCCCTCTTCAACTATTTTTCAAAGCTTAAAATCATTTGCTTGAATAAAAATTTTCATTCTTTTTTTCCACAAGTTCAAATTTTCAAAACTCAAAGGAGGTGGAAAGATAAAACTCATGTTATCACATAAGGTTACCATAAATCTTTAGATTTTAAAACTGCAAGGTTTTCAAAACAAAAATCACCAAGCTCTAATACCAATTGTTGGCCCAAGTGCAACCAAAAGGAGGGGTGAATTGGTTGTATTGAAAACTTTAGTAAAATCAAATTTTACAACTAAATTTACGTAACAAAAAATCAACAACAAATCAAGTAATGCTAATTACAAATAAAGCAAGTAAATAAAGGAGGATAAAGAAAAGAGTGCACCGGGATTTATAAAAGTTCAACTCCACCAACCAGAGTCTACGTCCTCTCCTCAAACTTGCCCACTTGAGATTTCCTCTACTATCTCTTGATCAAGATTACAATGGTGTTTTCTTCAAGGTTCACAACCAACCAATCTCTAGTTTTCTCCAAGGCTCACTAGAAACCACTCTCTAGTTTTCTTCAAGGCTCACTAGAAATCACTCCACACTCAAGAGATTCTAAGACTTGAAATGTTTACAAACTCACAAGCTCACACAATAGCACTCTTGCTAGATATACAAGTGAAAGTACACGAACACTAACAATTTTCTCAAGGTAAGCTCTTTCTCTTGGATTTGATGATGAATCTTCACTTCTAATGGCCAAGAGTTATCTTCCAAGGTGTTTCTCCATGTATTTATACTCATTTGGGGGCCAAAGAGATATTGAAGAACCATTGGGAAGGTAAAAAAAAATCTCCAAGAAAGCAGGTGACCGTTGCTGTCAAATTTGACAGATTTTTGTATCTGTCGCCTAGTTTCACCCGAGTGAAAAACTTTCACTCGGTTGAAAATTCAGTCTGATAACGAAATTTGAGGATTGATCTCCAATGGCTGTATTGCTCATTAATGACATGTTAGCACCTAGTCCATGTGGCAATTTGATGTGGCATGATTTTAAAAAGATTTTTCAAAGAATTTTCAAACCGAAAAATCACGCACAGGTCTGGAATCACGTTTCACCCGATTAAAAAATTTTCACTCGAGTGTTTTCCTATTCCAGAACCAAAATGCTCTTGGGTTCAAAAAAATAGCTCCAGTTTCACTCGGTTGAAAAAATTTTACTCGATTTTTTTTTTGTTCCAGAACCAAAATGCTCTCGGGTTCGGAAAAATACTCAAGTTTCAACACATTGAAATATTTTCATTCTGTTGAAATTGTAGTTCCAAATTTTTCTCACTTCCAAACTTCCAAACCTCAATGAATTTTTCATGAAAAATATTTCTTCCTTCACAAGCAATGCTTGAATCACCATAAATACTTCAAATATACTTAAGAAATAATTTTCCTTCCGAAGATCAAAACTTTATCAACAAGAAACCAATGTATAAATATTTAGGTCGAGCTTTGAAACACATAAAACAAATATGTTTTGTTATCATCAAAATCAAATAAATGTGAGCCATGAATGGAACAAATCCAACAAATAGGAACTTCATTGCTTGTGCAAGGGTACAATTAAGAAAGAAAAATTGCGGTTAGAATGTCTATTATTACCTTTGCAACGGCCCAAGCAATGGCAAAGTGAAGATCCTTCCTACTCCTAGACTCATCTACATTGTAATGCTAATGATGATGTTGTTTGCTTTTTGACCTTGTTCTCATTGCTAGTTGCTGGTTTAGGACTATGCTAGGATAGTTTATGATTTACATTACTGTGCTAGGATAGTTTATGATTTACATTTCAACAATCAAGACATTCCTTTGCATTATACTGGATTTCGCCATTATTTGTAGTTCTATTAAATATATGTAGAGTTTTTGAGTGGTTTATGTGTGTGTGTTGTTACAAAGTACTCAACTCTTATTGTTGTTCTTGATTCCACTCTTCTCCGCTTCCTGGTTGTGAATTGTCTCACGGTTTCACACACACTCTTTTTCTAGCTTCTAGGACTAACAATGGCAAGAGTTGTCTATAGTTACAATTAACTTGATTAGTAATATTAACTTCCATTTTTAGGTTAATTAAGTACAAAAATAGCAATTCTACTTACTAATTAAGGTTAATCCTTGTTACGACCTCCACCTAAGTAGTAGCCAAATGACTACTTCCTAACTTAAAGCTAAGTGTCTCAGGGTTTCTGCAAGTTCTACTGAGCCTCCTAAACACTTTTAACAAGTATGGGTTCAAGAAATTCCTAGGATTAATAAAAGTGAATGCTTAAGTCAAACCTACAGCATATTTAACAGCAATTTAGGAACAACAATAGGTTCTGATTTTCATTTCTTGTTATGCACCCCCTTCTCGGTTTGCAATTCTGATAGGCTAGTTATAAGTTAGCCAACTTAAGAGATTTAGGAGGTAAAATAGGTTTAAGGAGAAAGCATATTAAAAATATTTCCTACACCAGAAGGTTAACTTATTCAATAAATTACCATGTCATAGCTAACCAGGAAAACTTTCACTTTTTAGTCAAGTTACTACTTATTGTGCCATGGTTAGGTATGGTTCCTACAAGTTTTAACAACTTCATAAACACATAAACAAGCATGACTGCAGGAACCAAGTTGTAATCCTCAAAATCATACCCTATGTCAAACCTGTTGTTTTTGTTAAAATACCATGAACAGCTACCGATTTTAGCCTAAACTCTCTTGTAAACACCAACTTCCCTGTTGAATTACCTAACTGATTTAAGTTAACTCAAGTGAGTGAAAAGTAAACTATGTCATGGAAACAACATAATCCCAGACTTCTTCCTATAAAAGAAACATAACTTGTCCATAAGGGATTACTTCACCATCGGGTCTAGCTCCTTAGAGATCTAGTTTGGTTGTAGTCTATGTTTTGGTTGTAGTTGTGCTACGATTTTTTCCTTTTACCACCAGGTGGTCTAGCTTCTTAGTGTAAAGCACCTAGTATGTGTGGTTGATTGTCTTGGAGCTAGCTAGTTTGATGAAATAAAATGCAAGGTGTCATCCTTTTTTTTTTAATTTTTTATTTTTTATTTTTTTATATAGAGGATGGTTATGTTCCATAAAGAAACTCAGATTTGTCAAATGAAAAGTTTATTTAGCAATTGTTCCTTACAAAAACTGGCTTGCTCTTATTACTCCCTATACTTACCATTTTTTTCTATATGTCCCAAAATGTTTGTCACATTTACTTATTTGTACAATTTCTTGCAATTTTTCCAATATATTTGCCTTCTCACAAGTAACAAAGATGGAGAACTTATTGAACTCCCTAGCCAATCCTCTTATACGTTTAATGGCTTCCACCATAGCTTGAGCTTGCCGAACTTTTGTCTTGCCATCTTCAACCAACTTCTTCTTCAAAGACACATAATTAACCCGTTTTTTCTTGAAAGAAATAGCTTTCACAAGCTTTTTGTTATCCATCTCTAGTTCAACCTTTGTAAGGTTCAATTCTAGAGCCTTACTGATTCTTTGCTCAATGACTATAAGGCCCACATGTCGTCCTTCACTGTGGCCACAGCCTTCTCCTCCAACATGAACAACTTTACAAATTTCATCTCTGATGATAAATCTGATGCCTAATTGACCCTCTTCTTGAACATAAGCTTCAGCAGTATTTATTTTTACAAAGCTTCATTAAAGTGGTTTCCATCTACCATCCCGGAGGTCACCTCTTCTCTTCAACTTTGTTTTCACCTCAAAAGACCTGTGGCCAACAAAGTTCTCTTTAGCATCAATTTACATAATACAATGCAATTTCAATGCAGCAAAGTGTAATGCCCGCAAAATCCTAAGTAATTAAACATCGGAATATGATGAATTTTTCCTAAATTGGGAATTAAGCTAATTTAGCTTGAGAAACACTAAATTAAGTGGGACCAGGGAGTATGGTGAGTGTTAGACACTCTCAGAATTTAAACTTGGCTTAAGCCAAGCAAAATGATGGAAATTTAAGGTGAGGGACTCAATTCGACAAAAGGGGACTTTGGATGATTGGGCTCAATTGCCCAAATGCGAGGAATTGAGGGACTAAAAGGGGGATTAGCCAATTTTAAAGGCATTGGATGCCATGACTATCACCTCCCTCCATTTTTCATTATTTTAATCCACCTCCCATCCAACTCATCACTTAGGATTTCTTTCTCTACCTACTTGCCCCCCACTTTTGACAAATTCACCCAACTTTCACCAAAGTCTTCCAATTTGTCTTCCACTTTGTCTCCCACTCACTCCCATTTGAATCACATGATCTCCCTCATTCTCTCCTCTCAAAATTCATCCATACTACCCAAAATACACTCTTATTCACTCCTCCAAAATTCATTTAACACATTTCACTTTCTCTCTTCAATCTCTATCTACATTTGCTTTCAAACATTCTTCCAAACTTCTTGTTCCTCCTAAATTCAGCCAAGACTCATTCTTGAGCATCCTTGAGATTTTTCCAAGTGTTCTTGGTGTCTACAAACTCTTAAGAACACCTCAAACAAGAATCAAGAAGCAGATTGAAGAAAGGAGACGTTTTTTGAAGTCATCAACCAGGAGGAGTTTCGGCCAAGTATTGTTCTTGGCATTCTTTAGTGTGAAGCAAGCTTCCTTGTTGTGAATAAGATTCTAAGGCCTTCCAAGGCAAAGAATCAAGTGGTGGATTCAAGAAAATATGAACAGGAGCTTGAAGGAAATCAAGCCGAAGGATTCAGTCATACCTCATTTGGTTGAGGTATTGTGTGTTCCACCAAGTTTTCTTGGTATATGTAAGCTTTTGAGATATGGTGATGCAAGAGTATACTTGCTAATGCTTTGTCCATTATAGGTTCTTGAGCTAGAAACCAAGTTCTAGCTACAACAAGGAAGGAAAAGTAAAAAAGACAAGGAACTAAAAGCTTTCGGGCAACAAGGATTGCAAATGGTTTGGTAAGGATTCTGATACTCTTTTGCGTATTCCGGCCCTTGGGTGATGGATATTGGATTCCATGTGATCCTAAGGTGCTACAGAGGGCTATGTTTTGTTGCTTAGACAACTCTATGCTAGCTAGCTAGCTCCGTGCAAGCATTACGGTTAGGAATTGGGTTAGATAACTCAATTACCAAGCATAAAGAGATCTCAGATTAATACGGACTAATAAAAGGTTAATCAAAGTTAAAGAAAATATGCTCATGCTTGCTCTGCCCTTCATGGGAATATGGTGTTAAGTGGTGTGTGTGTTTGTGTGCTTCTATGTTTGGTTGTGCTTGCTGACCTTGATTATTATTATATGCATATATCCTGTATTTTCTTTGTCTTAGTGTTTTATTTGTTGGAGCTTGGATTATATTTTGCCAAGATATACTTATGCTATGTTAAGCTCTATGAGGTGTACAGAATCCTTACTGAGTTTTACTCACACCCTTCTCTACTTAATGTAGGAAAATGCGCACTAGAATGGAACTAAGATCACGAGTATTTTATACTCTTTCTATTGGTAAAAAGGTTTGTGTGTGTACATATATGTTTGCTCAATATTCTAAGTATTCTAAGTGTTATGGGTTACTTATGTATCAAGCTAATAAGTGGAGACTTTATATGGAGGACTTGGAGTCTAGATTGTAGGAACAAAGTCTCTAAGGTGGAAATGTGTTCTACGTGTGATTTGCCATGTATAAACATGTGCTATGTATTTTGGTTTTTCGTAAAAACCAAATTTGTGATTTTAAGTATTTATGGACCCTTTTAGGTACTTAAGTAAAATGGCATGCTAAAATTAAATCTAAGTATATTTGGCCATGTTGTATGTCTATGGCATATAGGTGAACTTTTGGACATTCTGGTTGATAATCATCTTTGGGCCTAAGTAAAAAGTTGATAGATATGCATGATCATGTGTTTCAAGCCCATGTTTGAAATATGGAATCATGTATGTCTAGGCTTTATTTGTATGTTTAAAGATGAACATTAAGTAAACATGAACTAGAAAGGAAATGCATGCCTATAACGAGCTAAAATGGTAACCAATGGAATTAAAGACATGTATGTGTTTATGTGCAATAGTGGGTTACCAAGACACATATGAGTATGTAAGACATATACATTATAAACAAGTTTTCCAAAACTGGAATATGGTGTTTTAGTTGCCATGCATGTTCTTGGCTATGTTTGATAACGAGCTTGAAATGAACACACAAGTTCCACATAAGTACTAGCTTGTTGTTTAGAGCACAATATTAACCTTGAAGCAAATAATTAATAAGCTAGTGCAAGTAATATCTTGGGGTTCATGCCCATATGTTTTGATAAGGATTAAATGCCCCTTATATGGAAATTCTGCTGTATGATTAAGTAATTGGGCTCGAATAGGCCAGGGGCTAGGTTTGGCATGCCACAAAGAGTGTTTTTTACCTATCCATGTTGTTGATTGTAACAAGAGTTTCTTGATACTCAAAAGCCTCTGCATAAGTCTCGATTGGGCTTCTAATCAAAGGATCTCTCCTTTCCCCAGTCACAATGTTGTACAACAAAAACTTCTCCTTGGTTGAAGTTAAAAAGAGTTGATCCCTCTTCCAAAACCCCAAAATTCGAAAGGTTCCAAATAGAGGTCCGATTTTAAGTTGTTTGGCCTAGTGGCCTTTATTCTCCATAACCCAAATGTCATAGTAGGTGAAAGGCTGAAACATATGATACTGATGAGACATATCCCTATCAAAAGAAACACATAATGCAAGGCAACCATTATAGTTGAACAGACTAAGAAACTCCTCCATTAGCTTTGAAATATTTGGCACTTGTATTGCTTCAAACTCTTCACTACTAAAGCGAAATGCTACAAGCTTTACCTTGTTGCTTGATTTTCCATCAACCCAATAATAGGCCCTGTCAATGTAAGAATTGAATCGTACCCATTCAACAATATCACAAAGATCCTCAAGCTTAGTGTGATCCAGTTCTCTCCAGGAATTTATGGTCATCAAACAAACTGCAAACAGCATTACACAACCCTCCTAACACCAAGTCTTCCGAATATATATATGGCCTTGTAGTCATTAGATAGTTGATCCACTCCAAATCCAAAAGTAAAGCAACTAATGGAATGAAAAGGGTAAGGAATATGTAATCTGGGTAGATATCTAAACTCTCTTATTGAAGGATTTAATAAAGCAAAAATAAGACAATCTGAATCAACCAAGAAAAATAATCCATGACAAAAAAAAATGTGGTCCATTCCATAAACGCTTGGGCACAATGTCACCGTATCCAAGAACACTTCATCGATAAATAGTAGCTTCCTTATCCTACACCAAAAGTCTTCCAGAAGCCTATCATCATGATATAACATTGAAATCTGATGAGGCCGTTTTCTACTTATACTCAGGTGAGAATGGACAAACCAGGGACTTGCTATAAAAGTAGCACAAAATTTAGAGAAACATTGAAATCTGATGAGAGACTGG